>PVJO010005211.1:0-87500 GCA_004026905.1 Hystrix cristata
AGGATCCACCTGAGGATTTCTGTAGACACAACATAAAGGAGAGTGGGAGCAGAAGATAGGAGCCAGCTGTTTCCCAGGAGAAGCTCTGCTGTGGCTGGTTCTTCTGAAGGGAACTCGGCTGTTCTCGTCAAAGAAGAAGCTTGGGGCCTTGCTGTCATCGAGGATGGCTGCTGTTGATTCGGGGAAGCTCTGGTCTTCATCTCTGCTGTGAGCATCGTATCCTGGTTCCAGTAAAGATTTCTTCAGCCATCATATACAGACAAGGACGTACACAGGACAGTGCTGTGGGCTCCCCACCCTTGATTGAGTCTTTTGGTTTGCCAGTGTATAGACAGACTTTTGGCACTCTTCCTGCATTTGGCTTACGGGCCAAAGTTGTAACTTATAAATGTCCTGTATTAAATCTGCTCTCTTACAAACCATTGGCTCTAGAAAGGTAACTAATGCAGTCCCCCTTCTACTTTTATGGTTTTTTTTTTTTTTCCTCCAGATGCCACATACACAATACTTGTCTTTCTGAGTTTGGCTTATTTTACTTAACATGATGATCTCCTGTTCTATGCACTTTCCTGCAAATGACATGATTTTCCTCTTTACTCCACGTGTATATGTACCACATTTTCTTTATCTGTTTGTGTGTTGATGGGCAACTAGGATGGTTCTGTGTCTTGACTGTTGGGAGCCATGTGGTGATAAACATGGGTATGTAGCCATATCTATAGTGTGCTGACTTTAACTCCTTTGAGTGTACGCTGAGGAGTGGTATGGGTCTTTTTGCTTGTTTGCGGTGCTGGAACCCTAGGCCTGTAGAAAGGGTGGGGGTGCTAGACCCCCATGAGAGCCATGGCTGTGGAACAGGGCGCTCTAGAAAGGTTTATGGCAGAGGGAAATGCAGCCACTGCAAAGCCGTGACCTGACAAGAGGACACAGTGGGATAAACGTGGACCTGTCTTCATTTCTTCTCTCTAATCTATGTTAGCCAAACCCAATTGGGAGCCAGAAAGGATATTGGGGTCTGAGGAACTCACTCTTCTTCATCCACCTGAGCTCAGATGCCACCTTAGGAGCGTTCCATGTAACTCCAGGCCAAAGCACATGCAAGCCCCTCTTTTCTCTCTGGCTCTTGAGCCCCAGAACCTGATTTGTCTGTAGGCATGCGTTTTTCCTTTTCTGCCACCCATCTGCTCATGACCTTCAATAAACATAGTTGCATTCCCCTCACCATCGTGTATATGCATCACAATTCACCACTTGCCCTACACAAGACCCTAGAATCTATCTGTTGGACCCACCCCATGGTAGCAAGAGGACAAGAAAAGCTGTTGACGTCAGCCTCCAAGGGCACAGGCAAGGCAAAGAGTGGAGAATGGCAGGGCAAACAGAGCGGCCAACACCCAGGCAACTTTTGGAAATTTAAAAAACAGCCTGCTTGTCCCATAGAGCAACCCACTATGTATAGCTTATTGGTATCTTGCTCAAGAGCACTGGGCTTCCTAATGTTCCACATGCAAGTTCAATAGGTAACAAGCTTCCAGGGCATCTGTCTGTGCCTCATCTCACACAGAAGAGTTTGCCCGTCCCCCAGGCCTTCACAGCCCGTCTCCTTACTCTACAGTCCATGTTTCTCTCAGGGACTAAAAATATCTGTCTCAACAGTTACATGTTTCTAGCATCACGGAAATTAGGAAGGCCATCCTGCTCAATCAGAAACTCTTAGCATCACTGACAGGGTATCTGGTCTGATTAAGTACTTTGGTGACAAACTGCTTACTGTCTCCTAAGAAACTTCGATTATTGAACAAGTGTTTTTAGAAAGTTGTTAACAGTAGGCTACAAACAATATTTGCTGAAAATCTCTTCAAAATAATAGGTTTTATCAAAATTAGATCCTTAAAGGACAACTTTAAGTTGGAATTTTCTCTTTAATGTATACCTAAGAGACAGTTCAACACCATCAGTACCATTCGGCCGTGTCTCATTCTCCTGAGGTGTTTTGCTAAATGGGGTCTAGAATCCCAGAGATTCTCATTTGCTGCTGCTGTGAAGCAAAATCAACTCAAGAGGAGAGTGAAGTGTTGGGTTGCTGGGTGAAGGGAGAAAGGGATTACAAACTTTTAGGAAAAAGAACAATGGCTGTGTGATTGAATTGCTAGTTAAAGATTGCAAAGGAAAAGAACCAGTATAAAATTAAACAGGAATGTTGTACAGGAATGTAGCACTCGGGAACAAAAAACAAAAAAATAAAACTGGAAAATTCAGTGACAGTTTCCATGTATTCTCGTGAACCTGCCCTCGTCCTCCTCCCCTGTGCTGTGTGTCCTGGGGAGCTGACCTGTGTGAGCTACATCACAGCCCTCTGGCTTCCATTAGGTTCTGAGTAGCTGTTGCAGGACTCCTGACAGATGGGAGAGGAGAAGGGTAAAGTTGGAATATGTTATCCCCCTTTCTAGTTGTTCCAGGTGTCGGGTCACTGCAAGCTGACTGCACCTCTCCACACAAGTCTGTGAGACTACACTTGTCCCACTTCTCTCTCTGGATTCCAGTGACCCTCTCTCTCCCCCTGAGGCTTGGGGAACTGCAGAATCCTTGTGGCGTCTCACACCCTACCCACAACTTCGTATGCAAAATTATTGAATTACTCAACTGGAATGTGCCATCTGTTTCCTGCCAGGACCCTGATTAACACGTTTAACCCCATTACTCCCCCAACAAATGTTTATTGACAACTACTACATGCCAAGGAGAAATAAGATGATAAATTGAACCATTAATGCCTCAAGGCAGTCTGGAGAAAGGAGATAACCACAGCAATAGATCATTATATTCCATCTGGTAAGTGCTCCATAGCCATTGGGTGGGGAGGCCTGAGAGGTATAAAAGTCCGCAGCAAGTAGAGACTCTGGGTTTCTTGGCTAAGGTGGTGTTAGGAGGGAGGCAGGTAAGGAATGGTCAGGAGCTTTGA
The DNA here is from genome assembly GCA_004026905.1 of Hystrix cristata. Taxonomy (NCBI): domain Eukaryota; kingdom Metazoa; phylum Chordata; class Mammalia; order Rodentia; family Hystricidae; genus Hystrix; species Hystrix cristata. The sequence continues at coordinate 2,963 of PVJO010005211.1, forward strand.
CAGCCGAAAGCCCTCTACAGCCACTGACATCCAGAGCCAGTCAGTGTTTGGACAGGCTTAGGGGAGTAATGGGCTAGGCTGCGCCAGGCCAGAGGAAGCACTGTACTGGGAAGGCCTGCTTCTCTATTTGCTTACTCTCCCCACCAAAGAAAAACTGAGGGCACAGGCAGAGTCTGCAGCCTGGCACTCTTGGTCCTTTAACGTGCCACGACCAGGGCGTGGAGCTATCGTCTCCTTGGCTTTTAAAAGTCATCCCCCCACCTTTCCTGCACATTTTAAGGTCTTTAGGGTTGCAAAAAGACAATATGGTAAACAAGATGAGGTACAGAGGACGGCTGGAAGCCAATGTTCCCGAACACATTCATGAATCCCTGGAGGCCAGAACACTTTTTCTTTTTTTCTGATAGCAACATACAATGCTGGCAATGTTCTCGTTCCACGGAGGGGTGAAGACAAAGTTGGAAGGGGCAGGGCGCCAGCTTCATTTCATTTATGAGCTGGTGGGCATTTTTGTTTGTTTTGCGGTGCTAGGAATTGAATCCAGGGCCTTGTGCAAGCTAGCCAAGTGCTCTACCATAGGTGAGCAGTTTAAAATCCGTTTTACCACATCTTGTGGGCAAGTCTAGGCTCCAGGTGCCCGCTTTCCCTCTCTCCACAGCAAACTGCAAGTGGTTTCCTTATCTGATGAGGCCAAGCACACTGCTGCCCTTAGCATCCAAGGTTTCTCTTCCACCCTTCCTTGGCATCAGAGCCAATCTCCTAGGCTCAGGAGGATTTTAATTTAAAACACACATAATCCCAACCCAACCAAGAGCGTGCCAGTCTGCCCTCTCTACAAATAAGGAAGAGATGAGAGACGCCGAAAGGGTTAAAAGAAAGTGGTGGGCATGAAATCCTCAGAGCTCCTTCTGTGAACGAACCGGATGGGCCACTCGAGCCCTCCGCGAGCTCCCGGGCTGGGCCCGAGGGCGGCCCGCGCCGCGTGATCCGGGGTGGGGCCCCTTGCGCGCGACCGGCCCGCCACTCCCCCGAGGCCCCAGCGCCCCGCCGGGCCGCAGCAGGCCCCTCCCCGCAGGCGGAGACCGCGCCCAGAAGTCGCCTCCCCGGCCGCTGCCCGGCCAGTGTCCAGAGGTCGCCCGGCCCCGTGGAGCTCCGAGGCTGCCGCGGCGCGGAGTATGGGGCTCTGATGGCCATGGACGGCTACAGGGGCTTCCTGGGGCTGCTGGTGTCGGCGCTGCTCGTCGGCTTTCTGTCGGTGATCTGCACGCTCGTCTGGGTCCTGCACTACCGGGAGGGGCTCGGCTGGGACGGGACCGGGCTGCAGTTTAACTGGCACCCGGTGCTCACGGTGACCGGCTTCGTCTTCATCCAGGGCCTAGGTAACCAGGCACCCCGGGGCGCGGGCCGGGCTTCGGCGCTGGAGCACGGTGCGCGGCGACAGTCGCTCGGCGAGCTCCCCGCCACCACCCCTGAAGGGGCGCAGAATCCTCTTTGGGGGGAGGAGGGCCTTTGGGTGTGCTTGCTCCAAGACTGAGAGTGAGAGACGACGGCAGAGGGGAGGAGGACCAGCCTCTTCCCTAAACCCTTGGCCCTGGGCAGCTGGTGTCCTGGTGAGTGATCATCTTCCCGGTCTCCCTCCGCCCAGGGCATCAGCATTCAGTGGAGCGGGGAGCCGCCAGCGCGCAGAGGGGAGTCTCACTGCCCTGCCCAGGCATTGGATGGTCTTGAGCTCGACTTGTTTATGTGGCAGTCCACGGGCGAAAGTTCCCCAGCGGGGCTTCCTGTTGGGCTGTGGCCCCGAACGCGGGGCTGCGCGCGATGTCACCACCGCTCGCGACATCCCGGGCTTGCCTGCGGCCAGTGTGGCCTGCGGGGAGCCGCTTTCTCCGGGGTCCCGCGCGGAGGGCCCTCAGTTGGGGGCAGTGTTTTTGTCGTGGTGTGTTGCTTCTCTTACGTAAGGTCCTGGAAGTTTCCTTCGGAAACTTTTGTTTGGCTGGAGGAACCATGAGCTGCTGGCGCAAGCACCGTTTGTTTGTAACCACTTTCCCTAAAGTGAAGTCCAGGCAGTGGCTTTGGGAACTCATTTAGAAAAAGGAAGTGCTGTACCAGAGTTCTGTTTCGAAGAGTAGTACAGAGGAGTGGAACGGGTTCCGAAAGAGACGCCCACCTGTTGAGACCAGGCTGGCCTCTGAGCAGGTTGCCTTTTCTCCACCAGCATTTAACTTCCTACAAACAAGCGAGCAATAAAACACTGACCTCATTTCTAAAGGTAAATGCTATTCTTCTGTTTTTCCTCTTTTAACCTGTGCTGCAACCTCTGGCAAGTGCGCCCCAGATTCCCCCACTGCGGCCTATGGTGGAGGGTGTTACCAATGCTCAGCCTTAGGAGGCTTCGCTGGTAGGAGACTGCAGTCAGGGGATATCACCTGCCATCTGAGTCACTGCGCTGCATCATTCCCAGCTATTTTACCGCTACACTAAGATGAGAAAAACATACTCAACCTCGCTGTCACCAGAAGCACTCTTCTTCACAGTGGAGGCCTTCAGTTTAGCCAGAGCTGTCAACACCTTCTGTTTACTCCAAGTGGTCCAGATACACTCTCCTCTCCTCCATTTTCCTCTCTGAGCAGCTCTGAATAACCAAGAAACCTCCGAGGTCTGGACTGTGTTCTCCTAAATCAGGTGGCAGCACTTGTCTCCAGACTTACCAAAAAGGAGACAAAGTCACAAAAGGACTAACATTTAGAGTCTGTTCTGTGTGTCTACAAGGTGCCCTGCATAAGAGGAAACCGAGGCACAGAGGAGTTAGTCATTTATCCATGGAAATAGTGTAAATCCTTTCAGTTGCTTTATTTTCAAGGATTATTTCTAGCTTTTATAGCAATATGCTCATTTTCTGCAAAGTCTTCTTTTTAGAGAAGCCTAAAGCTTCATCTGAAATATATTTTGAAAGTCTTCATTCATACTGGAATCCACTGCACAGTTTTTCTAAAAGATTTCCTATTTCTCTACATTCTGGATTTCTCTTAATCTGTTCATACTTACTTTTTGGTTAAATGTGTAAATGGATACTTTGGAAATTTTCATCTGTTCTTCTTATGCAAACCTTGTTTCTTTTAAAGACTCAGTCACTATATTTGTGTCAATGTTCCAAGGTTCCTCCTGTCAACATGACCTATCCTGTTTACTGCTTGGATCTTGTTTTTGCAAAGCATTTTAATCACATATGTTTAATTGACATGAACACAAACTTTTTCATATACGCAGACACATTCATAGTTCTGCCTGTGTCCTTCTTCTTCCTGTATCTTGGCCCACACATGCTCCTGAACCCAAGCAGTAGGAAGGCTCAGGTGGGAGGTGGGAGAGTCAATACAGATGCTTCTTGATTTATGATGAGGTTATGTCCCTGATAAACCCACTGTATGTTGAAAATACCCTAACAGGAAAATGCACTTGGCACACCTGACCCACTAAACATGCTGGCTTGATGGCACTGTGTTGTAGAGAAGCAGTATGTTACCATGGTGATGGCCTGGCTGACTAGGGGCTGCTGCACATTGGCACTGCCCACCATATGTGGATGGTATCACACCACATACCATTAGCCTGGGAAAAGATCAGAATTCAAAATTCGAGGTACAATTTCTAACTGATGGATATGACTTTCATAACGTTGTAAATATTTGTTAAGTGGAACTATCCGAAATCGGAGACTGTCTGTAGTTGACTTTATAGGCTGTGAGGGAAACACACATTATAGACTAGCCTTGTTTTAAAGGCTTTTTTTTTTTCTGTGTGTTTTTCTTAAGGGAGGAAATTTTAAGGCTATTGGATTTCAAATCTCTAACAATAAACATGATATAATAGAGCTCTTCTGTAATACACAAATATTTGGAGATGAGGAAATAAAGGCTAATCTACAGTTATTACTCTAAGCATAGAATGCTTTACAAATGCAATTTACAAACCATAGCTATCATCTGAAACTAGGTTAAGAATAAGTATGAATCTTTGAAACTGTTAAAAGCTCTGAAGAAAGCAAGGCTAATACAAAAGTCACAAAATCAACCTCTCCCTTCCTTTTACACACACACACACACACACACACCCAAGTATACTGTGGAAAATGTGTGTATTTTAAAATAAAGTATGACAGATTATGGGAAAACTAAAACAAAAATTTTGAGCCAGGTTCTTGCTCTGTTGCCCATGCTGGACTTGAACTCCTGGGTTCAAACAATCCTCCTGCCTCAAGTAGGAGAACTGTGTACCCACACCACTAAACCTGGCTAAATAAAACCTTAAACTAGTGGGAAATCTACCTAAGAGACTCTGACATGAATGAGGAAGTGTTTAGAAGAGGCTTTGTGCTTCTCTAAATGGAATGATTCCCATGAAATAAGCACTATGCTGTCAAGAAATCAGAGAAACAACCCTCGTTAAAGAAGGCCACAGAAAAGACTGAAACAAATAAACTCTCTCAGAGTGGCAGTTAGCCTTTTAAAGGATTCAATAAGGTGGAATGTGTTCTTTAATAAAAGGTAGAAAATTCGAGTGTCTACATTTAGCAAAAAGAAGGCTTGGCAATCCTATACTCTTTCCTTTCCCAGTAGAATTCCTTTTGTGTTATAAACTGAAGGAAGAGAAATTAAATAGTTTAATGATCTCAGGTGGGTTTGGTGGGAGACTATAACTACATTTAAGTAACAGCTAAGAAAAATAACAGAAATTAAGGGGCGTTCTTAAAAGGTGCTTGGGATATCCTATTAATGCATTTCAAAGTGACCAAATTCCAAGATCATTTAAAAATATTTGAAAAGTCTCTTGGGCTAAAACCCAGCAAAGAAGATAATTGAGAAAATGCTCCAAATAGCGACTCCAAAACCAGCTGTGAGGAAAAAATAAGCCTTGATAACAAAACCTGTCAATCTTAGGGAAGTGAGGGTTTTTACAAAGCATACAGAGACACTTCCGAGAAACTCAAGACATTTAATTTTTATTATAAATAAATGCATGCAAATCACTTAATAATGTAACTAGTAGTGATGTTTGAGATATGACTATTTTGCTCACTCTGTATCCCCATCACCTACAAGTAGCATATAAGCCAATAAAAACTTGTTGAATGAGTGATTATTTTTGTTCTATTGTTAAATTGTTAGTAACAAATACACGGTTTTACAGCCACTCATTTGTGATAATAATAATGGCATTTAAAGTAAAATTGCCCTTCTTGTCCCCTCATGCTTGTCGTGATCAGCAGTTTAGAAACACTGCTTAGTCAACTCCAGGAAAGGATGGACAAGGTGTTGCACCAGAAAGGCATCTTTATTCTAAGTGCACCACTACCTAAGTACTACCTGTGTCTCTTGCTCACCTAAGGACAGCACAGCATCAGTTTTCTTTTTCTTCTGAATCATTTTCTCCCCACATTGGATCATTTCCCATATGTTATAATTGGTCACCCCCCCAAAAAAAAACGCACTCTTGATCTCATATCCCTTTCCAGCCACTGCCTCAATTTTCTGCTTGCCTTCCCATAGGACTTCTATATGTCTGTATTTGTGGTTCCCAATTCTTTTTCCTTTTGTTGCCACTGGACCCTTGTCTAGTCAGGCTTTTCCCCATACACTTCACAAAATTGCTCTTAATGTAGTAACCAGTGGCTTCACCATTGCTAACATCAGCAGTCAATTCTTGGTCCTCATCATGCTTGTCTGGAAGCCACTATTTGATATAACCAACCTCTCATTCCTTCTGGGGACACATCTTTGCTTGGCTCTACTTTCTTCATTGGATTGAGTGGATTCTAGGATACCCATCTGCTCTTTCTTGGCCACCCCTTCCCAACTCCCCTTTCAGGTTTCCCCTCACCTCTCTGATTCCTCATGGTGGAACATAGGCTCAGTCCTCCAACCATCCTCCATTCTTTCTTGGTCTCAACCACCTTCCAGGTGTTAAATACCATCCATACACTGAGCCTTCCCATAGTCATACACTCATCCCAGACCCCCTCCCCCCAACTCCGGAACCAGATATCCATCTGTCTGCTCAAACTCTCTGTTTGGGTGTCTAATAGGCATGTCCTGATCTCAGCAGTTGGTCTTCCTTACACCTGAAAAACCATTTCTTCATACATTCCAGTAAAGGGCAACTTCCAGCGTTTCAGTCAATGGCAGCTTCATCATTCTATATGTTCAGAACTACATGGTCATCCTTCATTCCTTCTATATTTTACATCCAGTCCAATGGAGAATCCTATAGACTTCAAATTAAAATGCAGTAATGTCCAAATTCTCACCACTATTTTAATTATTAATTGATTATCCCACATCTACTAAATTCCAAGCTCTCCAAGGGGAAGGATTTTGTCTGTTTTCTTCACTGCTCTATCCATAGTGTTATCTAACATGGAATAGGCATTTAATAAATACTTATTGAATTAAAAAAAACTTTGTCAGTCCTTTAAACCACACCTACAAGGACTGGATATATGGAATAAATAAATGAAGTGGATTTAATGTGTAGCACGATCAGGCTGTCCAGGGTACAACCTGACATCCAGACACGAGAGACTACCAGGACCTCAGTGAGAACCAGTCAGCTCAGCAGGACACAGGACAAGAACTAGAGTCTTCAGATAGATCTGCATAACACAGTCCTCCCAGCAGGCACTCTCGCAGCAACAGTCCAAGTAGCAGTCCTCTTCCTAGGTGACAACTCAGAAACCAAGAGAGAAGATCCACAGTGGTGGAGCCGGGGCTTTAGTGCCATGCCCCCCAGGAACCATTGTTATCTCTTGTAATATTCTATAGACCTAGTTTTCAGGATCCTGGCAAGGGATATACACTGAGTTCAATAATGATCTCCAGAAAAATAGAGCCAAGTCCTAATCCCAGGTGCTGAGAATGTGACCTTAAATGAAAAGAGAATCTTTGCAGAAATAATTAAGGATCTCAAGATGTGAACATGCTAGATTTAAATCCAGTGACTGGTGTCCTCATAAGAGAAAGGAGGAAATTTGAAACACAAAGACACACAGAGGGAAGGCCACGTGAGGACAGAGGCAGAGACAGGAGTGATGTGTCTGCAAGCCAAGGAATATCATGAATTACCAGAAACCGCCAGAAGCAAAGGAAAAGGTATACCACTTATCCCTAAGAGCCTCCGGAAGGAACCCGTTTTGACAACCCTTGATTCTGAATTTCTGGCCTTCAGATTTGAAAGAACAAATTTCTGTTCTTTTAAGCCATTAGGTTTGTGGTAATTTGTTATGGTAGCCCAGGAAACAAAAACAGGATAAAACAGTTCCGGGTACACTCCTCCAAAGTAGTGACATTTCTTTTTGGCTATTTACTACCCCAAAGTAGTGACATTTCTTTTTGGCTATTTAATAGATTTTTCACTGCTCCTCCTAGTACAGACAGGGTTTCCCAATCTGATGATTCTTACTATAAGCAGTGTTGCCTGATAACATTGTAACAAGTCCCTTGATCTGTTTAAGAGACCAGGTTACCACAGGTCAGATCCTGGTGAAGCAGAGTGTAGGGTTATACTTTGTTGAAGAGGTGGGAACCAAAGGAAATTGGAGAGTACCTGCTCCCACAGAACAGCAACCAGGAAATGTGTACTTAGCTCCAGTGGAGTGTAGCTGTCTGGGGATGCCAGTCCAGGGTTGCCAGATCTTCCCACTTTTCCAAAAGAAGCCAGATATTTAAAAACTGGTTCAAACTAAAAGTAAACAAGCCATAGAAACTAAACAATCCTCCCAACATTGTAGTGATCCAGTAAAACACATCTGTAGCCCGAATTCCAGTCCATACCTTCCAGTTTAAGGGTGACTTACATTAGGGTTTCTTGTCTTGACTTTTCCTTGAAAAGGTAGAATAATCTTTCAAGAAAGACGAGCCAGAAATCTTTGTTATGACTTTTTTCCTTCACATGGAAACATTTTTAACAGGTCAAAACAGGCTTTGAAATGACCTCATAGATTCTGGCTGTACTTTTCTAAGTTCGTTCTTTTGTGCATTCATTCAGTTCCTTCATATATTATCCTATACATTTTACTAGCGTGCATTGATTAAGCACTTACAGTATATCAAGCATGCTGGGGGTGTAGTTCAAACGTAGAGTACTCGCCTGGTGTGTGTGAGGCACAGGTTCGATTCATAGCACCGAAAGGCAGAAAAAGGCTAAGGTGCAACCCTGTCTACAAGCTGTTCCCACCTGAATTGGTTAGAGACGAGTAATGATGAGGAATTTTTTAAACGAGTGTTACAGTGATTGCTGTATTTAGAACTGCTGGGCCCTTAGGTTCAGCTCCTCATTTGAGGGATCAAGACAGCCAGGATCAGACAGCCATGTGCTGTTTCTAATTTGTCACAATATTGATATGAGACACAAGAAAATATCATTCTAACAACACAAAATTCCTGAATATTTGTGTCAAGCCAATTGATTTTTTTCTGTTTTCATATACATATTTGTTACCAAATAGCTGCCTTTAGAGGATTTTAGTCCCTTCAGAGAGATGCTTCTAGTGCCAAGATGATAAAGACTATCTTCTAAATCGTCCAAATCACTTCCTCCATTCTGAGTCTCCGAAGTTTTTCAACCTCGTGATGTTCACACTGTGAGAGTTCCAAAGCGCAGGCGTGTTTCGGAGGTCTGAGTCTCTTGGACAGCCATTGCAGGAATTTAAAGAGGGTTTGCTGCTTTCTCTTTCAAACTTGAAGTCCTTTGGATAGAATCCAGTGAACTCTGGTGCACAGAGAAATGAATTATAAAGATGGATAATCCTGTTCTGGACATCCTATCAAGGAAAGCGAAATAATGCTTTATTCAGAGAGGGAAGGGAAGGGCATTGGCACAGCATGCTCAAGCAGAATTTGTGAGTGTTTTAAAATTCCAGTGTGCTGCTGGCTCTATAGCTTATTTTTAAGTTCACTGAAAGCTGTTAAGTAGGGCCAAGTGCAGAATACTTTCTACTCAATTGAAAGACCTACTTTGGGGCTGGGGATTTAGCTGAGTGGTCAGCGCGCTTGCCTAGCAAGCTCAAGTTCCTGAGTTCGACCCCCGGCACGAAAAAAGAAAAAGAAAGACCCACTTGGTCTCATAGTATTTGCTATTATGCGGGTCAGCAGTACAATTTGTCTTGGGTTTTTGATTTGTACATTTTAAAAGAGAATCTGTCGCAACAAAAATTGCCAAGAGAATCTGTCACAACAAAAATTGCCAAGTATGTAAGGTGACAGATAGGGTGACAGATAAGGTGTTAAGTAGCTCAACATAAGCATTTCACAGTGTACACATCTGTCAAAATTTCATGTTGTATTCCATAAATATGTACAATTTTTCCAACTATATCTTATTATTTAAAAACAAATTTGAAAAAATTAAAAGATCTGCTTATTTGCTGGGAATACTGAATGGATTACTGTGCTTGATTAAGGTTTAATCTTTCACACATACTTACTGAATTCCCTCTGTGTGCCAGGCTCCATGCTAATGGCTGGGGTAGGACGATGAATAAGACAGACATTTTCTATCCTCATGATCACAAGACTTAAACACAGAGAAGCTAGAGTCAAAATGAGTCCTCAGGTCTGGAGACACTTTTCTCCTTCCAAGCACTCCCCCCCTCACCTGCTCCCACTTTGATAGATTCTAACTTTGCATTCCTTGGTGTAAGCCAAATTTTATAATGGTATAAAACATTTGTATAATGGTATATAGACGAAAAGCTGATGTCAAATCAGAGTTACATATTGGAGAATATATATATTTAAGTATATATGTATATATATATATACACCGTATATATTTTTCTTTGTGTTCTTGATGTTTAATTACGCAACTTGGAGTTGAGAAATTTTCTAATAATTAAATTTCAATTCAGTTTACTATATTTTCTTCTTCATTGTCCGGGGAATAAGCACGCACAAGTATTCATTTCTTTCTCCTTTCATCAGTTCCTTTCTAAGTTTATTACTCTAACATGTTCCTCTGCCACCACTCGTCCTTGGAAAGGACTGAAAATACATTTCTCACATAAATGTGTTCAGGTTGCCCTCATTTTCTGGGGGGAAATGGTCTTACCAATTAGAGCCTGCAACAGAAAACCCTTGTCTCAATCACAAGTAGCTGTTTTGTACCATTTCTCCTCCTTGTGCGCTTAGGAGCCTTCTTCTTGCCTCCCCCTGAACCTCGGGAAGGGTGTCTAGGTAAATGCCAAGCCAGAGAGCAAGAAATACTTAAATTCCACTCTCTGGGCAGTTTTTATAATGGTTGAGAATGGCTTCTTGTTTAAGAAGCGTGGTCTGATTTGTTAAGCTTGCTTTTCCTTCCTGAAACCCACTGTAGTTCGGCTATTTATGCATGTGTTCAGACCTGTAAACAGCTGAGGCGAATGCAGTATTGTGCAGCGATCCTTTCCTCACCCGGAGTGTTCGGAAGCAGACTCAGCTGTGAGCAGCGCCTCTCGGTCGCAGAGATCGAGGCTGACAACTTTGTGTGTCTCACTCCGATCTCCGGCTGCCTACGGATCACTTGAGACTAATTGGCTACTGGGTTTGCAAGCTTACAAAAATATTGTTTCAACTTTACGACCTTAGTGAACTCTTTCAGCTGTACAGAAAATCATATGATAGATCCCCATGTTCTCACCACCCAGATTTAACAGATGTTAGGATTTGGGGCAACACGAAAATTTATAAGCTAGAACTCAGAGCTGGTAGCAATCAAACAGAAGGCAAGATGATGCAAAGAAGAAGTCGCAGGTAGGCGCCCTCATGTGACAAGAAACTAAAAGAGACAGAAAAACTCCAAATAGACCCAGGGCCTCTAAAATCACAATTGTCTGGATCTATTTGGATCAGAGGCAAGCATCTCTCCTGCTTCAGAAACTCTCAAGAGTTTCCTCTTATAAGAACAGGAAAATAATCAGTGTTTTCTTTTTTCTTAATTTTATTTTAATGGTACATTTTAGATGTACATAGTGACAACATTCATCATAGGGGATTTGTACCTGTACATGATATACCTTGTTGCTTCTCTTTTTCCCATTCCCCTCCCCTCACCCTCTCCACCCTCCCTATTTACAAAAGCGTTGTTTCCATTTTTTCCTTGCATTTCTTATTTCTCTTGTCCTGTGTTCCGTAGTGTTTTCTTGAAGACGCCCAAATCATCACTGGAAGACTAAATATGTCCTATTCATGCTACTGCTGGAGAAGGAAAGCTAGTGTACAACCAATCTGAAAAACATTGCTACGTGAGAGGCTGAGGCAGGAGGATCACTTTAGCCTAGGACTTAAGAGACCAGCCTGGGCAGCACAGCAAGACCATCTCTCAAACAAACACCCCTCCCCCAAAAAAGTCATAAGAAACCACGTTTGAGTGAATGCAAAAGGTTTAAAAATCAAGTTTTGACACTCAAAGAGGGAAGAATTCCGTTTTATGAAAAATTTGACACATACTGTGATGCCTGTAGTATTAGGAAGGGTAAGAAATCTACACTCAATACACAGTTGTCTTTGAATTTTAGCAACAGTGTTTTAAAGCAAACTTTTTAGAACAACAAGCAGAAGAGTCCTAAGTCATGTGAGTTGCTTTCATAATATGGACACACCTGGGTGCCCAGATAAAGAAATAACATTCCAAGTACTCAAGAATCCTCCGGTCAGCCTTGCGGGGCCTTTCAATTGTGGTAACTACTCTTGACTTTTCACATCAGAGGTTAGTTTTTACCTTGGAAGTTCTTGATATAATATGATCAAGGCTGGAGAGAAAAGACTGTATGGTTTATTGTTCACAGTTTTATCTTCAAGCAAACACATCTTGAGTACTTCCTTTTTGTATGTAGGTATTTAAGTTCACTCACTGATAGTGATAATGACAATAATAACATATATAAATATAGATACATAGATATAGATACGGGGACCATAGTCTCACTACGTTGCTCAGGCTAACCTTGAAACTGTAATCCTGCCTAGCGAGCAATAATATTTTAAAACACTAATTGAGGTTGAACAAATTAATCTCTCTATGCCTCAGCTTTCTCCTCTGTTCAATGCTAATAAAAATTTTGCCTTTTTCTGAGAATGAAAACATGTAAACATGTAAAGCACTTAGCATGGTGTCTGCTACCTAGCAAGGGCCCATGTGCATGCGTGTGTGTGGGTGTATGTGTGTGTGTGAGAGAGAGAGAGAGAGAAAGAGAGAGAAATGAGGTTAAAACAGGCACCCTGACCTCTCTCACTGAAGAGATGAGTTTTACCTGCTTTCATACTTCATACAAACCGAGTCCTTCTCTATCCTTGTTAATGTCCAGCTTCTTGGGTTGACACTGTAGGCTGATCCGTGTCATTAGGTGTAGTTGTTGTTGCAGATCATTCATTCTCTTTGCTGTACATTATTCCACAGTGTGAATATATCACAACTTACTCTATTGATGATGGGTATTTGGAGAGTTTCAGCTGCTATAAATAGTGCTGCTAGTAACATTCTACAGCACATCTTTTAGTGAAAATGTGCATGTGTTTCTTTTGGGCATAAACGCGGGAGTGAAATGCAGCAAAGGAGCCTGAGAAAGAGCCCCTGAGAGGCAGGAGTAATGTGGGGAAGTGGGGAGAAGCGGAAGCCAGGGGGAAAGGGTTTCACAGAAGGAGTGGCCAGTCTGTCAAACTGTTTATTTTGTATTTGTTAAAAAAAAAAAACCCCACATTCTGTCTTCTTAGCCATCATTGTATACAGACTGCCATGGACCTGGAAATGCAGCAAGCTCCTGATGAAATCCATCCACGCAGGATTAAACACTGTTGCTGCCCTTCTTGTGGTCATCTCCCTGGTGGCTGTTTTTGAGAACCGCAAGGCCAGTAACATCTCCAATCTGTACAGTCTGCACAGCTGGATTGGACTGATAGCTGTCATACTCTATTTCTTACAGGTGAGTGTCTTAGAATATTTATAAAATATACAAAGATAAAGCAATTCAGAGACTATCACGGTTTTCTAAGCATTCTTTACATTTGCTTCTATTACAACTCTTTAATTGGACCCTGGAACTGCTGAATTCACAGTCTATGAGTTTGTAAGATTTTAAATACAGACATCTGTAAGTAAGGAAGTTGCCATCTCCTAATATCTAGACCGATCTTGCTCAGACTTTGTGTTCTGTGTGCTAATTTTAGGATCTACTAGGGTATGCAAGAGCCGTAGATTTCTTTCCCACGTTCTCTGCCACTTTTCTAGGTTTACTTTTATAAGTGAAGAGATTATAATTTTTTGCTGGATTTCAAAGGCACAGTGATTATTTTCCCATTACCTTCCCTTTTCTTTTTAAAGGCACATACCTACTGAGAGCACTTTATTTAAACCTAACTATGTAGCATGCCCTCATAGGTCACTAAAATAAAAGTTAATGGGTCTTTTTGGTCTTAACAACTTTGTTGAAAAATCTTATTTAACTATATTGATTCACTTCCCTTCGTTAGTTAGTATAGTAAATACTCAGCTACTTGATTGGAACATCACTGTGAACCTTACTTGTGTATGGAAATAAGAGGAGTGCAACACTGGAGTGGATCCACAAAATCCCAAGGCTTATCCTAAAATATATGGCCCCTTTTAAACAGAACCTCTTACCAGACAGCTGTCACTTTTCTTCTTCTGAAAGAAAATTTTCTAAACCTTAAAGCTTACTGAACTTTAGTTAAATAAAGGCTAATGTCTGGATACTATTAATTATTTATGTTTGCGACAGCAGATATGGAGATAGCGATTGGGAGTAGAAAGGAGTTGGACAGGAGGGAAGCATAGAGAAACCCTAGTACCAACCATAATCTTCCCAATCAAGAAAGAACAAAGAGAATTTCTGTAATGGGGTTGCTGAGCCCACCTCAGATTGCCTGTCCTTGGTTAATTTTTTTTTGGTATTTTCAGCCTCTGGTTCAGATCTGACAGGCATCTTCCCACACTGCCACCAGCTGAAGCGTCCTTCCCCTTAGAGAGGAGGCTGGTAAGGGCAGGGCCACTGAGACCTGCCAGTTGCTCTGGTACCTGTGTGGACACTGGCATCTCCGCAGTTCTTTGCTCAGCACTACTCTGCTCTGAGAGTCAGTGCCCCCGGCTTTGCCTCAGTTCCCTGCACCCTGTCAGAAGGCAGAGCACTGCCACACCCGGTGCACCGGGAAGCATTCTGCTTATCTCACTATTCATTCGGGTGGGGAATCCTGCACAGAGGCTGAGAGCACACGGGGGAAATAACCTCCCGGAGTCACCCAGCCAGTGTCTGAGTCCTGACTTTCCCCAGCTGTACTTCGTTCCACTGCTTCCGTGATTTGCACACAAGCGTCCAGCCTGTGTTTGGCCTCCCTCCGTGGAGGACCCGGCATCTCTGAGGGCCCGAATTCTCACATGGCTTTCTGGGGAGCTCTTCATATATTGCACATTGTTAATTTACTGCTGTCGGATCACACAGATGCCAAAAGACTCCATTTTCTGGGTCAAAGTGCACTAGCTCTGTGCTTCCGAGTGAAATATTTTACACAGACTAAATAAAATGCCTATTCGAGTTAGTTGCCTGCCGAGACATTCTCAGAACATCTGGAAAGATACATGCCAGGAATGTTAAGTGGGATTATCTGTAGTTGGCTGCATGCCACTTGATTAGTTTTCTTTTTACTTTCTGTGTCATCTAGTATTTCGTCAACATAACATTTTATTGCATAATAATAATAAAGTATAAGCAAATAATAAAATGAATGAATAAATAAATAGGAGAAGATTTCCTATACCAGCCATGTCTTTTAATCAGGGATCACTGAAAGCTAACTATACTCGGGTCTACATGTTAATATGTAAAATTAAGGGATAGTCAGGAATTAACAAAAAAAATACTTATCCTAAAATATATGACTCTTAATTAAATTGGTTCTCAGAGGAATATGTTTTAAAAGGCCTTTTTAACAGGGTGGGAAAAAAAGCCTTTTTAAAAATAAAAACTTAAAATACAGAAACTAATCACTTATGAAACAGCAAGAAAGTAAATAAAGACAAAAAAATCCCACAAATAATTCTTTTAGTGTCCTATTGTTCTCATAACACATTACCACAAACGTAATGTCTTACAGAAACACACACTTATAACCTCTCAGACAAAATTCCAGGTTGGTTTGCTTTCTCTGCTTAGACCTAGCAAGACCTAATGCAAGGCTCTTATTGGGCCAATCTGGGGTAGAATTAGTTTCCAAACTAATTCAGGCCGCCGGCAGAATCTAAGACCTTGCAGTTGTAGGACTGAGCTTCCCATTTCCTTGCTGGCTGTCAGACGGGGGTTACCCTTAGCTTTGTCATCTTCTCTCTGTTCCTTGTCCCTGATCCCTTCCGTCTAGGATCCAGCAACGGAGCATCGTATCCATCTCGCTGGCTTGGGATCCCTGTGACTTCTCCTGCTTCTTCTTCCTCTTCTCTTCTGCCCAGCCAGAGAAAATTATCTCCTTTTAAAGGGATTCATATGATCAGATTGGAATGACCCAGATAATCCAGGGTTGTCTCCCAGTTGTAAGGTCTGTAACATTAATTACATCTGTGTAACATTACGTAATTAATATTCACAGCATTTGGGGATTATAGTATGAACAATTTGAGGGGGGCATTATTTGGTCTAACATGACTGTAAATAAAAAAGAGAAGAAAATATAAATGAAATAAAAGCTAATTTTTAAAAATAAAGTAAGCTATGGCAAGCTTAATTAGAAAAACCCAAATATATAACATTCAGAATGAGAAAGAAATATAATCATAGATACAAATAATATTCTTAAATTGGGACCGATTACCAAATTTTTTGTTTGTTTTTTTGAGACAGGGTCTTATTATGTAGTCTAAGCTGGCCTTGAACTCACTAGGTAGCCCAGGCTGACCTCAAAATTGCAGTGATTCTCCTGCCTCAGCCTCCCAAGTGCTGGGATTACAGGCATGTGCCACCATGCCTGGCTAAATTTGAATACATAGTAACAGGGGCTGGGAGTATAGCTCAGTGGCAGAGCATGTGCTTAGCATGTGAGAAATCCTGAGTTCAATCCCTAGTACCCACCCCCCAAATTATATAAATACAGATGGTAATATATTTTAAAATCTTAAAAGAAAAGGGATTATTTTCTTGCCAAATAAAAACTACCAAATTTGATCCAAGAAGAATTATGAAGCATTTACAGACCAACAACAGTAAGGTCATATGAAATTCATCAATGCATCTTGTCCAGATGGTTTTACATGTTTACCTTTAAGAAACAAATAACTTTAAACTATTTCTTTACACCAGAAGAAAGCAGACTCCTACTAGGTGTGGCCCCATTGTGCACACATTTGCACAACTATAGATGGTGGCTCTGATTGGAACATCTTTACCAACATCCAATAGCAAACATCAGATTACACCGAAAAACCTGGGTCTTTCCATCGAAACCACAGATGAGACACTGATGGCTGCTACCACTGGCACTCAGCTTTGCAGCAGAGATTTTAGCTAATGTATAAGATAAAAAAAGACTGTATAAATAATCGGAGAATCTGCAATGCTTTTTCTCTGCTTGTAGCTCATATAGTGCTTTTCTAGGTACATTAGAGATACTAGACATAATGAGAGAATTTGGAAAGGTGGCTGGATATAAAATAGCTATGCATAATTTAACAACTTTTGCCTATACTAGAAACAACCATCCTAAAAAAGAAGTACTGTAGAACCTACCTATAGTAGGGATGAAAAATAATGTCTACAATATGGATGAAAAATTGTAATGTAAAAAATAACGAATGGAATAATAAAAGTGTAAGAACTATATGTAAGATACTATAAAATCATATTGGGAAACAGAAAACATGATAAATATACTATGACACTGAAAGAGGAATATTAATATAAAAGTATGTTTCCCTTTTCAACTAATAACTACGTTTAAAATGATTATTATTTTAAACCGAGGAGAAAACTTACATTTTATGCAGAAGAAGAAATGATCTAAAAATAACAAAGAAATTTTGAAAAAGAAGTGAAAGGAGGCCTGCCTTATTCAAAATAAGTTCTTTATGCAGGAATGAGCAAGTGACATTCACGGAAGTAACAGAGTACAGAAACAGTCTATGTATGAGAATTTTTTCTATGATACAATGCTGTCGCAATATAGTAGAAAATATTTATTTAATAAATTTTATCCACTTGGAAGAGAACGAAATATATGGTATATCACACAGTAAAATTATTCCAGATAGATTAGAGGTATAAATATAAAAATAAAAGCTAATGAAGAAAGAAAATTAAGAAATATATACCCTGAATAATGTAAGGCAGGGGAGGCCATAAGGTTGAGAAGGAAGCCAGATGCCATAAAGGAAATATACATTAAAACAACCATAAAATCGTGTTTTTCTTTTATGAGACTGACAAACATCACAGTAATGTTCACTGCTGGCTTGGTGTCAGGAAAGAGTACACTTACACCGCAATGGGAAACTGAATAGTAACCAACTATAGGGGAAGTAATATCCTAATATTTAGTGATTTATTTTAATATACTTACCCTTTGACTGGCAATCCTACATTAGAGGCTTCAGTGCACCATTGTACAATCTGGAAATGGGGAGCAACTTTCAATTTTTTGTGGCAAATCCATATTTTTTGGATACTATACAGCTGTTACAAAGAATGTAACCATAAATATTGACCAAGAGAGAAATCCATGACATAGTCTATGGTATAAAAATACCAGGCCAGGCTCAGCAGGGCACACCTGTACCCCAGCATCTGAGAGGCTAAGGTAGGCAAGTTCAAGGTCATTCTGGATTACTTAGCAAGGTTGTTGGAACTTTTTTTTTCAATTTTTTTAAAAGGGTGAGGGGGGTTGGGGATTTAGCTCAAGTGATAGAGCTCTTGCTTAGCAAGCACAAGGCCCTGAGTTCAATTCTCAGCACCCCCTCCACCTAAAAAGGGCTGGGGATGTAGCTCAGTGGTAGAGTGCCCCTGGCCTTGATCCCCAGTAGCAGAAAGAAACAGAGAGACAGACAGAAAGAGGGAAGAGGGGAGGAGAAGAACAAGGAAGAGAGGATAGGAAAGAAAGAAAAAGGAAGGGAAGAAGAGAGAGAGAGGGAGAGAGAGACAAGAAGAAAAGGAGGGAGAATGGAAGGGAGGGAAAGAAAGAAGGAGGAGGAATTATTCAAAATTGCTACCAATATAGGATGAAACTGGTTGGGGAAATTATTAAATTTTAAATATATCTTGTTTTATTTGCTTGAACATGTGACTCTTGTTTTAAATATAAGCAAGTGTACACACACACACACATATATGTAGGGATCACTAAACAAGCAAACAGCACCCCTTCCTGCAAGTGGTAGCACTCATGTCATGCTTGGCGACTTCTGGATGTGCAATCAGGAACTAGGTGACCGGCGAGGGCCGGGATCACAGCCATGCACCACCATGCCCGGAAGCTTTCTTCATTTTTGATAGGAGCGAAACTCCCTCCTTTTTAGGATTTCAGCTTTCTGCCCCCATAGTGGTAATTGCAAAAGTATCAGAACCACAAAAATATGCTTTGACAGAGATATTTTTCTGTCAAATTCACAAATTAAGTTAAAAGTAAAACAGGGAAGCAGTTTCACTTTCTGAATGAAGATGAATTCTCCCCAAGCTGGTTCTTGAGACTGGCGCTTGTGGATGGAGAACGGAACCCCCCGGTCCATGCCAGTCTCGCTGCTGTACACTTCAGTCACAAAGTCTAACTTTGTTCTCTCTTAGTCCAGCTCAAGAAACAAAGTTACTGCAGAGTGTGAAGAGTAGGAGAGAGATTTTCAAGATTAGGGGCTCTCTCTTTAGTACTGTGGAGGGTTTGCATCAGCCACTGTAAGTAAAATCAGGGTTTACCTGCCAAAGGAAGCCAGTGTCTGGGTTGTTTCAATTAACAAAACAACACAGAAGGAGACAAACGATGAAACAACATGACCCCAAACAGTTGGAAGGTCTGGGCCCTCCTCAATGGACTGCAAACATTTCAAGGGCAGAATTCTTTGTGATTTAGCCTCTGGGGCATTAAAAAAACAAACTACTGTGTGTATATAGAAGTTATGAGCTCTCCTAATAAAAAGAACTTCCATGATTCCAATCCAACCTAATTGAACCCACCCCTTGAACCCACATTTCTGTACCCACCCCAACCCCTGCAGGTAACCTGTTTTCTTGGGTTTTGCTTTTTTTTGTTGTCACTGTTTTTTGCTTTCTTGTTGTCTGATTTGCTTTATACATGTACCACATACTTTGTTATGGTTTATATCAAGAATGTCCCCCAAAGGCCTTCTGCACTCATAGGCAGGGCTTTTGGAAGACAGCTGGACCATGAGGGTCCTATAGATGACTTGCTCTGAGGAGGTGGAACCTTGTCTGAAGAGGCCTTGTTGGCAGTGTGACTCAGAAGGGCACAGCCCCCCCCCCCCCAGCGCCTTTAACTCTGTGCTTCCTGGCTGCCATGACTTGAGCAACTTTCCTCTGCCTGTCCCTTCTACCATGTTGTTTTTCCTCTTGGAGCCAGGCCACGCTGGACTGTAACTAGGAGCCAAAGTTAACCTTTCCTCCTTTAAATTGTATCTCAGCAACAAGAAAGTGAGGAGGACAACTTTGATCCAATGTGCCATGAATTAGTGTATCAAGATATTAAACACATTGTTTAATTTTGCCTTTTTAACTTCAAAAAATGGTCTCATCTACTAAATTCTATTGCTGCTTTGAAGAATAGTTTAAGTGATTCACCTGTGTTGATTCCTCTAGCTAGAGTCTGCATTTTTACTCTTGTATCCCACTGGATAAATATACCACAAACTTCCCCATTCCCCTACTATTAGCCATTTGGATTATTTTCCTGTTACAAACAATGCTGCATTGAACATGTGCATGTCTCCTGGTCCAGGACTTCTCTGAGTTCACACTTAGGTGTGGAATTATATTGCTTTCCATTGTGGCTGACCCCACATACACTCCTACCAGGAGTATTTAAGTTTTCCCATATGGCACATCCAACATGCATCCTCTTCAGATATTTTAATCATTGCCAGACAAGCAAGTATCAAATGATATTTTCTTGTGGTGGCAATCTTCATTTCACTCATTTTCTCTTCTAAGAAATACCTGTTTGTGTCTTTTGTCCATTTGAAAAACAAGCTTGTGTTTCTTTTCCTTAAAGTTTTATAGGAATTTAGCATCTTCCGGTTTGAATCTTGCATTTTCTCACTTTTGTTTGTATCTGTTGATAAGTAGAAAAATCTCAGTTTCAGTGCAACCAAATTAATAATTTTTTGCCTCTAAGGTTATCTTTTTTCTTTTTTTTAGTTTGTTTTCTTTTGGTAACTTTCTAATGAAAACTTTCCCTACCCTGAGGTCAAAACAACAAGAGTACAGAGTGTGTCTCCTTGAGCCCTGTTTATCTTGTGGAGCAACGTGATAAATATTCAACTCTCCACTGAATAAATAAATGAGTTTGTGCATAAAATTCCACTGACATAAAATGCATGTCCTCAACCATCAAGATACTTATGATCCAGAGTAGATATGAAAAATGCTTTTTATTAAGAATATTAATGTTTTACCTTTGATACTTAGGTGCTTCATTCATACCGAATTTACTTTCATTGTGTAAATTGTAAATGATTTCATTGTGTACTCCAGCTTCAGTTTTCTCTAGATGTATACGTTGTTTTCCCAGCACCATTTATTGAATTGTCCCTACTTTTGCCTTTTATCTGCAATGATAGTTTTGTCATATATTTTTCCTCTGCATTCTAGTCAGCACAGGAGGAGTTGAGGCGCACAGAAGTATTGAAGTGTGTCAAAGTGTATAGAAGTAAGAAGTACAGGGGTGGGGATATAGCTCAATAGTAGAGTGCTTGCCTAGATGGAGAAGGAGGAGGAGAAGGAAGAGGAGAGGGCGAGAGGTGAAGGCGGCAAGGAAGAGGGAGCAGAAGAAAAATAAGAAGAAATAAGAATCCCTGACTAACTCATATTTTAACATTTCTAATATTCTACTACTGAATACGAATGCTTTACATTTCTTCCTATCTCTGTAAACAGGTTTTGTTTTTCTTTTTAATTCATGAATGGGTCTGGAATTTTATTGGATGCTTTTCCTGTGTCTGTTGAGATGGATGTGGTTTCTATTTTTTTTTACTTTGTTAATATAGCCAATTACATTAATTGATTCTAGTTTAAAATATACCCAATTGTCTCAAGATTCTCTGTGCTCTGAAATATCTGTATTCTTATCTCGTCTTGTTTCCTTTGTGCTCACTGGACTTCTCAGAAATGGTTTTATAACTTCTTGGCTTTTGTTCATTGGGAGGAATGTTGGCTCCTAGCTTCTTTCCTCCTTCAGACATAGAAAACTGGAAGTGTTTTGAAAACACAGGATTTGCAATTGGGGAGCCCTTAGTTTGAGTCAGATTTATCTACTTGGTAGCTGGTGGTCTTGCACAAGTTGTTTAACTTCTCCGGATTTAGTTTGGCTCACCTATAAATAAGGCTAATGATCCTTCCCCAAACTTTAAGAAGCCAAGTAATGCACAAAAAGGCTCAACGCAGGGCTTAGCACACACCGCAGTGCCACAAGTTAGCTATTGTCTTCTGATGTGTAAACCTTGTGGTAGGCTCCTTTGTGATCTGAAGATGGCATTTTTCACATCTACTCTGGATCATAAGTATCTTGATGGTTGAGGACGTGCATTTTATGTCAGTGGAATTTTATGCACAAACCCATTTATTTATTCAGTGGAGAGTTGAATATTTATCACGTTGTTCCACAAGATAAACAGGGCTCAAGGAGACACAATCTGTACTCTTGTGAGAGCCACAGAGGAAAACAGGTAGTTGAGTTTTTGGTACATACAGTGAATATGGAGTGTGTTTTGCTTTTTAAAAAAGTATTTCTTTCAGCCAGGCATGGTGGCATACGCGTGTAATGCCAGCTACTTGAGAAGCTGAAGTAGAAGGATATCAAGTTTGAGGCCAGCCTGGGCAATTTAGTAAGACCTGGTCACAAAACCAAAATAAAATGAGGCTGTGGATGTAACTCAGTGACAGAGGGCTTGCCTGGCATGCATCAGGCCCCAGGTTCAATTCCTGGTACCCCTCCAAAGGAATTTTCTTTCGTTTAAGAGTTTCTTTGATAGTGAAAGTAAGATTTAAATTGCTGGAAGATTCTATAAGCAAATTTCTGACTTCCCACCTACTTAAATCATTGAGCCCTTTAGATTTATAAGACATATCATAAATCCTGAAGAAAATGAGAGAAAACATTAGAGGTCTTAGGAATAAAAATGATCATGAGAACACAAATGTGAGAAATATATATTTCTGTGGGTAAGTCACAGAAAAGATATATGGTGCCTTACTCATAGAAACAGACTAGTGTTAAATTCCTGACAGTTACTTAGCTGAACTACAATTTCAAATAGAAAGCACAGCATGGACATCAGGACGTTTGCCCACCAATACTAATAGAATCACTGGAGGAGAATTAGGAAGATTTTGCCCACCAAGGGAAAACCTACGAACCATTTCTAACATGTTCAGGCATTTGTGATATTAAGTGGACAATAAAACATGCACTCCAGCCTATCAAAGGCATTTTTTATTACTTTCCATTCATTACCAGTGTGTATTACACATACTGATTCTAAGTATATTTTGGGCTTTGGACCCTCCTGTCCCCTGCCCCTTAGTCTTTGGATCTCAATCAGCGAAGATGAACAATGACATCAGAGTTTTTCTCTCCATTCTCCTCCCCTGCTGCCTTTTTTTTTTTTCAAGTTGTTTTAAATTGGTAGATCTTACATCAGTATGTAGAAAAAAATGTCTCTTTAAATTCAGTGATCCAGCAGCCACTAAGTCATCTTAGTTTTCCTAAGAGAAGAGATTATTACTGGGCCAAGGATATGGGACAACAACACAAAACTGTGGAAGTATAACTGACTTTATTTGATATCTTACTAAGGATTTAATCATCAAGAAAATGGAGATAACTGTTTTGGAGAGTTCATTTTTCTCTTGTGGAACAAAGTTGTTGTCTGCTTTCTACACAGCTTTTGAGGCTGAACTGACTGAATTATGTATCCTAATGTGTTTGGTTTTAGTGATTTAAAAATTTTTTTTTACTTTTCTTTCTACTTGGCAACCTTAGGAGACTGATAAAAACAAGTACTTTAGCCCTGTTAATATGAGGTAGGGGGAAAAAAACTGAAAACAAAAATGTTCATAAATAGAGAACTGAATAAATAGATTCTGTTGGCTATTTAAAATAGAATATTAGTGATTAAAAAGAATAAACTAGTTAAACATGTTTTGAAATGAAAAGATCTACTGTTAAGAAAAAAGGCAAGTTATACAACAATGTATATAGTAAGGTCTCATTTATGCCTTAAAAAGACATAACCTGTGCACAGTATGCTTATACAAGCACAGACATTTTTTTGGATGAATACATGGGAAAGTGATTATTATAGGGCTTACCTCTGGGTAGTGGAACTGGGGTAGGGAAACTTTTTTATTTCATGCACCTTAGTTCTATGTAAAGGGTTTCCTGCTTTTCACATATTGCTTTTATAATAATTTAAAAGTAGTTAAAGCTTAAAATTAAATGATAACCTTTGCCCTTTTTGGTGTTTAGCTTGTCCTAGGTTTTTGCATCTTTCTGCTTCCTTGGGCTCCACTTTCTCTCCGAGCAATTGCCATGCCCATACATGTTTATTCTGGACTTTTCCTGTTTGGAACAGTGATTGCAACGGTGCTTATGGGAGTGACAGAGAAGCTGGTTTTTGCCCTGTAAGTTGCACAGTCTTCCTAATCATAATACTTTGACTATAAAATATTCGTACTTATTCACTAGGAGAATGTAATTTAAATGTAGCAATATTTAATATTTTAAGCTTTAACAAATTTATTTCGAAAGTACTTTACTTTATCATACATATAACATGACGTTACTAAAATCTTAGAAGGGCTACTCTCACAAAATACATGTTGAAACTACCCATTACCTTTCAATTTTTGGTATGCATGTTTTTATATTATTTGTAATTACAATATACATGCGTTTTTGTTTCATTTTTTTCCCCAGTTTTTAAGTGACACGGGTGCTATATTATTTTCATACTAAGGATCATATCTAAGTGCTATATTATTTTCATACTGAGGATTTTAATAATTTTATAATATTCAAGTGTGTGAATTATTGCATAACTTAAATTTATTCTTAATATCAAGCTGTAAAGGAATTTACATTCAAGCTGTATCCATGTGCATTCTGAGTAGATGAATTCAATACTGTGTTGCGTGGTGCTGTATTATCCTATTTGTAACTGGATACACTTTCTCTTTTTTCTTAGGAAGGATCCTCCATACAGTTCATTCCCACCAGAAGGTGTTTTCACAAATATCCTTGGTCTTCTGATCCTGTTGTTTGGGGCCCTTATTTTTTGGATTGTCACCAGACCCCAATGGAAACGTCCGAAAGAACCAGGTTCCTCTGTTCTCCAGTCAAATGGAGGCGCTGCAGAGGGAGTGGAAGGCACTGTAACAATGAGTCTGGGCAGCAACACGGACAAATCTGATTCAGAGTTAAACAATGAAGTAGCAGCCAGGAAGAGAAACTTCGATGAGGCTGGCCAGAGGTCTACCATGTAAAATGTTACCAAGCTATATAACTTCACATTTAAAAATGTAGCCATGTAATTTTACCTTTAAAAACTAGCTCTACAGTTTAGCTTCTCCTACTTAGTCATAAGATGATTGAGCTACATAGTGTCAATATTTGTTGTAATCACCAAGGAGGATTTCTTGAAAGAGTTTGTATTGATTGAAGTCTATGAACCTACCTGAATTGGAAAGGACATGATCAATATAAACAATAATAGATACACATGGTGTTTTTGTTACATCTTTCTTATAGAGGGCAGAAGCATTATCACGGTGCCTTGCATGGAACAGATGTTCAAAGTGTGTCTGTCACTTGGTTGATTTGATAAACTGGCAGCACCCCTGACCTCATGTCGGTCATTTCCTCTTACTTCTGAGAGCTCAGTGATTTCAGAACTAGGTAGAATCAGTGCTAAAGCTTTAAAATCAGATCGCCAATATTGGCGACAGGGTTTAGATCATTATCCTACACAAATATCATGACAGAAAAAAAATCTTTAGGAAAACAACTAGTTCCTTTTCTTCCTGAGAGACTTCTGCTTCCTCCCCAGCTGGTTTGGGCTCAGACTGGCTCTGGACTCCCGGGTGTTTATTAGGGTACTTTGGACCATCAGTAGCTAAAGAGATCTTTCCTGGACAGACTTGGAAGATTTTCTAAAACTCAATTTAGTCACAAGACATTCTAGGCTGGTGTACTTTACAAACCAGATTCTAAACCTCTTAGAATGAAAATATGCCTGAATTCTTAAGCAACACACACCACTCTACAAAACGCAAAGAATACTTTTTTCTTAGTTTCTGAGGTTTTTTTTCTTTTTAATTTAAAGTACTTACCTGGCACTTACTATGTAGTAGACACTCTTTTAAGCACTTTACAATTAGCTCCCTCCACCCCCAGACAGACTTTATGAGGTGGGCATTACCTGCATTTTGCAGGTGAGAGATCTGAAACTTGGAACGATTGTTAACTCTACCCAGTAGCGCACAGCTCTTAAGCAGTGGAACTGACATTCAAACCCTGGCAGTCTGGCTCCTCGGTCTGTGATCCTAACCTTTTCACTCTGCTGCTCTTCTGTTTTGCACTAATTTGCATCACTTTGACCCACCTTTTAAATCTTGGCTGCTGGTGTAGGTTGGAAGAGAAGTGTAAAGGATGCTTTTACCTTTGACTCTCCTCCAGTGAGATCCCCCAGGCAGCCCAGGCAAAGGGGTCTCCTACTCCTGGATATAGATCAAGGGGCCTCTATGCTACCACTACAAGTCACAGCCTACCCTGATGCCCATCGAAGCTTGACAGGAGGATTTGGAAAAGCAGATCTGTAATTTTCAAGATTAATTAACATTTGTCCTACGTGCTCAGCATGTTTTGCCACTGAGCTACATCCCAGCCCTGCTCTTCAGGACCTTAGTTGCTGAACGACTTTGCAGCTGGAGAGATCTATCTCACCAGCTCCCCTTCCCCAGGATGGAGTCAGGGTGCTTGCTGACTTTGGTGAAATTTTAAGGGATATTTTGAGCTTTGGGTTCTTGGTAGTGAAGTAAAGCTTAGGGGTGATATTTTCAGGCATGGGGATCTCTGACTAGGTGCTAAGCTGACTTAAAACCTAGAGTAGTACAGATGTTGAAATGATGTGTTTTGGGCTTTGATTGGTTTTTGGCTTCTGTACAATTTTAAACTGAAGCATTGAGAGCTAAGGCAGGAGGATCATTTGAGCTCAGAAGTTTGAGGCTAACCTGGGCAACATGGTAAGACTCCATCTCTTAAAAATAACAACAACAACAACAAACAGAAAACTGTGGCATTTTAAAGTGAATAAGGACCTTACAGTTTACACCATTTTCAAGGACTTCCTTTTAGGTAACTGGCTATTATTTCCAAAGGCTGAATACAAGTTATGCTCTATCATATCCCTTAAACTTCATGAATAACCATTCAGGGTTCCCTTACTGCAATATTGTGGGGTTTTTTTCTTATTTAATTATGTTTCCAAAGTTGTTAATAGTGTCAGAAGGATGCCAAGTGCCCAGCCTGAGACAGGACATAGAGTAGCACAATTACATTCAGTGAGTGCTAAGTGGTTACTAATTAGTTGCACAGTTACTTACAAATATAGTTTGATAAATGGATGTTTCACTACACAGAGGTACACAAACTTCCATGGTTTCTTTGGGGAGAGAGGGGAATAGTGACTGAGACCCAAGAATTGAGGCACCATCCCTTTTTCTATAGGCCAGGAAAGAGGTTACCAGTGTTAAAACTAATTACTCAGCACTAGAATAGATCCATTGCAAAGTCTTTGAATGCCCCTCTCCTCAGCTCTTTATTTTCTCTCAAAAGGGCTAATGTGAGGGTAATCTTACAGATATTATAGGAACTTCTTGTCTTCCTTTTTCAGCCCTTATGAAAAGGATGCATAGTAAAATATATCTAGAAAATGTTTCTATTTGAGACTTCCCTTTTAATGGGCTTTCTTTTCAAATAATAATTGCACCTTTATCTTTCAAAAGCTAATATTTCCTACCTAAAGCATCTACCCCAAAAATATCACATTAAAAAGCCCACAAAGAATAGCAAAGAAGAAAGACTTAGGTATCAATTCCAAAACAGTGATTGAAGTCTCTAAAATAATTATAGCTTATATCATCTGTAGAGATAATCTGGCTTGGCTTACCCCATAATCTAATTTCAGAAAAGAAAGCTTTATTTTAACACTCATCTAAATCAACATGAAAGGCTTTTCTTTGGAAAGGTTTATTGAGAAACTCAAATGAATATACTTTATTGAATTAATGTCATCAGAAGTGTACGGTTTCCTGTGCTTGTGTCAAACTAAATCCACCCTCCAGAGCACTTTCTATACTTTATGGTTTCATGTAAGATGTGCGGTTTAGAAATAGCATCTCAGACCTTACAATGAAATGACAAAGAAGACAATTGCACTTTTTAAGGAATACTGACAAGTGGTTTCTGTTTTCTGAAGGATGAAATAAATTGTGTGTCTTGTCTTTAATTAGGCTCCTCTCCCTGCTGCGTTGGGAAATCCATGCAGTTCTGATTGACCACAAGTGCCGAATTTAAAGCACAAAGGAAGAAGTAAAACTTCAGGCCAGTTTTGTTGCAGTACCATGCAATTTGAATCTTGATGTATTCTTTTTTAGATAACTCCAACAGAAAATGGTAACTTCTGTGTCACAGCTTCACATAGGGAAGTGTAGAAGAAAGCTATTCTTTATCTCCTATAAGGTACCTGAAAACTTTAGTGGAAGAAAAGCTTTCTCTTTAAACTTGTCTTTTAGTCTTAGCACATTCATGGAAAAATATTAAATATTTTGACTATTTTGTAATTTTGTAGGAAAAATATTCATTTATTTTTTTTCTTTTTATATAGTAATAAAAAGATATTTTGGAAATTTTTTGTGTGCATTATCAATTTGTCCAAGTAAGAAGGTATAGGAATTATTCTGAAAGTTTCAGGGGGATAGTTATTATTTATTTATTTTAGGTTTTCTAATTGAAAATTCTGTCAGATTTCCCTATCAAGTGTATCCTGAGTACCATACCTTTTACATTGCTAGAAGTGTCGGACAACTGTTTTGAAACGATCAAGGTGTTCCCCTCTGTTATGGTTTAGATCCAGAATTACTTTTTGCTTGATTTCTTTGAAGCAAGTGGCCAGATCTGATTTGTTGGGGCCCCCACAGTTGGGCCTCTAGTCTCGGGCTCCCATAAGGATTCTTTCTGACATCCTGCCCTCCTGTCTCACCGCAAGGCAAGCCATAAAAACCAGAATTACTCTTCCTCAAGGCATGGTATAGCTTATCTCCAAAGCCAGCCACAAAACCTAAAAATGTGACTAACTTTTCCCCACTTTTCTGAGTAAGAGTTGGCCATGAAGAAATTCTTGGACCTACCTTGTTTTGAATGTAGGTCATAATGTTATCAGGTAGCCTGCTTCTGAAAAGTGGCTCACCAACTAAACTTCTCATCTTTAACAAAGACTGAATGAAACAAGCAAAAATCAGTGACAAAAGTGAAGTGTAGGAGAGAAACTGACTCTGCCAAATGAGCTTGGGTCAAGTAAATAGAAGAAGAGGGTGAGAGCAAAGAAAAAAGTACACACTGTGTCTGGGAAGTACAGCATGGGCTATCATGGAAAGTTATGACAGCAAGCTCTTCATGAGTAGCCTCTTCTTTTATGCTGTCCAAATCTCAAGGAAACCTGAGAGAGCTTCTACATGCGGGTCCTGAGAGGAGGTGCTGGGATCTCGTGCCTCAGGCTGAAGTCAGGTCTAGGCATCCTATTGAAAACCTGCTTGAGTTCTCACGAGAAGTCCACATGCAGGACTTTGGGCACTGTTCGGCACACGTGTCTAGAATCTTGTAGTTAACAGGTCATGCCTACTTCCCCAGTCTGCTTTTGCCATTTCCTGATCTCCTCTCAATAAGACCCTCATTCTAGGAGGGTTCTAGCCCATATTTGAAATGAAGAAATGCTGCAGAAAGAGGCCAAAATTATTCTTGAGAGATAATCTTGCACTCCCCGCCCAAGTCTATTACCAGCACATCCGAGTGTGACAGGAGTTAGGATTCTATTAGGCAGTGAGGACAGCCCCAAAATGAAGTCAGCTGAGTCACCACACTCCGGGAATCTTACACAAACATCTGCCAGGTGTCCTGCAGCTGTCTGGGACCTCCCCAGTGCACGACCAGGCAGGCCGTTGGCTCAAGGGCACATGGGCCCACATGGGTACTATGTGAGCATTGTATAGATTGGACCCAAGAAAGTATGTAGCTTCCTATAGGGTAGAGATCACTGGGCTTGCACAATGACCCGAGCTCCCTTCCAAGCCCCTTAAAAACCTGTAGAAGGAATCTGTCCCAGGTATCCTGCTCGGGTCCCCTTCCCAGCTAGTGGGAGCTTTACTTCCTTGCCTTCATGCCTTTTACTTCCTTGCCTTTGTATCTTTTAAACAAATTTGGGCTGGGTGTGGTGGCACACGTCTGTAATCTCAGCACTGGAGGGCTGAAGCAGATGGATCACCACAAGTTCAAGGGCAGCCTGGACTACACAGTGAGACCCTGTCTCAGAAACAAAACAAAACAACAAATTTGCTAGCACTCCACCTTCTCCATTTGTGGCTTCATTCCTTGTCACCACAGGACATGACCCCAGCATTCTGATAGCATGATCATATTTCTGCGTGGCTGTCCATGTTTCACTGAACCTACATAAGCATTAAAAAGAGAGTTTGCCTGCTTCTTCAGGTCTTCCTTTCTGAAGTCTCCTGCGTCACTTAATGCCATGCTCGAAGAAATTTGCTGTGTTTTTGTCTTGGTAATTTGTGTTTGGTTATAGAGGTGTCGATTGTGATTTCATGAAGAGTAAGAAAGAGATTAACTGCTTCTTGACCCTGTTATGGTTTAAATGTGAAGTATCCCCCAAAAGTCTCATATATTGAGGGCTTGATTCCCAGTGTAGCAGTTTTTAAAAGTGGGGTCTAGAGAGGTGATTGATCTTGCAGGTGCCAACCTCATCAATGGATTAATCCATGGACATCCACTGATGAGTTCAAAGCTGAACGGGAAGTAGAACCCAGCTGGAGGCAGCAGGTCACTGTGAGGGTGCCCGTGAAGGACATATTTTGTCCCCGGCACTCCCTCACCTGCCTGACTGTCACGGGATGGGCAGCTTTCTTCCACCACACCCTTCTGCCATGATGTTTCTTTCTTTTTGTCCTCAGTCCTAAAAGCAATGGAGCCAGCTGACTGTCGATTGAATTTTCTTAAAATGCGAGCCAAATTAAACCTGTCTTCCTATAAGTTGTGGGTGTCAAGCATTGTATCTAGCAATTGGAAAGCTAATACAATAATTATACATTCATTCTGTTGGTTGTGTTGTTACCAGATTGCTGGGGTTGTGCTCCATGGCAGTGAAGAATAAAACTGTGGACAGAGCAGACAGAGTGTAAGCAAATTTATTTAAAAGATATAAAGAACTTCCACTAGCCGGGAGGAGGTTCTGAGTAGGATATCCATAAAGGCTCTCTGTCTAGGTTTTGGTTTTTATTTTTTATTTTATTATTATTATTATTGTCTAGGGGTTTTTAAAAGGGTTTAGAAGGAACCTCAGGTGGTTTTGCAAGCGATATGATTTCTACCCTACAGGAGGCTACATACCCCTCGGGGTCCAATCTATGCAGTGTTCGTGCAGTGTTCATGTACCGTGAGCCTATGGCCTGCCTGATTGTGCTCTGGGGTGGTCCCTGCCAGCCAAAAGACACCTGGTAGATGTTTTTGTAAGATCCTTGGAAGGTAGTGACTCAGCTAACTGCATTTTGAGGCTGTCATCCTTACTGCCTCATAGAATCCTAATTGTGTTTCAGTGTTCCTCCGGAGAACCCTGATTAATATGCACCTTTGGTAGCTGGGCATGTTGGTGCGTGCCTGTAATCTCGGCACTTGGGAGGCTGAGGCAGAAAGATCACAAGTTTGAGCCCAGCCTGGACAATTTAGTGACTTAATATCCTATCACAAAATTAAAAGCAAAAAAGGGCTGGGGATGTAAAGGCCCTGGATTCAATCTCCAGTATCAGGAAAAAAATATTGCCTTGGTGACTCTGCCCAAGACTCTCCCTTCATCTTCAAGCTGCTGTGGTCACACTGACTTTTACCCTTTGGTTCTCCAAGCCAATAAAACAGGCATTGGATGGCATTTTAGTCTCGCTGCCTGCTTTCCGCTACTTTCCAATGTCTTCAGGTAGTTTTTAAAAAAGTACTCTGTTCAGATTTTTTGATTGTTGTCTGTGGAAGGGTTGGCCCAATAGAAGCCATGCCTTTGTTACTAAAATCTGGAACTATGCAACAATTTTCATTGCTGATATGTAATGAGAACCTCCAAGACAGGAAATGCAATATGTAGTATTTATATTCACTCAGTGGAAGAGCTTTCGTTTTCTTTCCTCTTTCGGAACTGGTGCAGAATAATTGCTTTGCTTCGTTTTGGGAAAAATTGGTCAAAGGACACCCTTACCCAAGATACTCTTATGACTTCGTGCCAAGCTATTGATCTTGCTTATTATCCACTTAAATTTAATTCTTGCCTAATTAAATGCTGTAGAAAACATTTCTGCTTTAAATGTCTTGCAATTAAAGGTAAAAATCTGACCTTCATTATAAAGTAGGAATGATAAGGAAATATTAAATAATAGTAATTTCCACTTTAAAATGTTTGAGCACCTAGGCTTGTGTAATTAGACAAGAGAAAAATACTTCATATAAAATTGTATTCTGAATATAGTCAAAATGACCATACTTCCAAAACTGATATATAGATTTAACACAGTCATAATCAAAATACCAGCAAAATTTCTCACAGGTCTAGAGAATAGTCCTAAAATTCATTTGAAACCAGACAAGACCCAGAATAGCAAAACAAAAGCAAAGCTGGAGGCCTCACAATCCAGGATTTTTAAGTTATATTACAAAGCTACCATGACAAAACCAGCATGGTACTGCACAAAAACAAATATGCAAATCAATGGAACAGAAAAGAAGAAGCAGAAACAATGACAGGCACATTCAGCTGTTTGACAAAGGGGCCAAAAACATACACCAGAGAAAAGATAACCTCTTTAACAAATGGTACTGGGAAAATTGACTATCCACACACAGAAGATTGAATATAGACCCGTATAACTAACCATGTATTAAACTACAATCAAGATGGATCAAAGATCTAAATGTTAAAACAGAAACACTCAATCTGCTAGAAGATAAAATAGGAAAAACTCGTGAAGACAGAGAGGTAGAGCCCTAATGGCATAAGAAATAGTACCGAAGACCAACAAATGGGATCATATCAAAATAAAAACCTCTGGACAGCAAAGGAAACAAGCAACAGAATGAAGAAACAACCTACAGAACAGGAAAAAAAAATTGCCAGCTATTCCTTATAGCATTAACATCTAGACAATATAAACAATTCAAAAACTTAGATGCTCCAAAATAAAAGACCCAGTCAAAAAGTGGGCAATTGAAATGAACAGACCCAGGTCAGAAAAAGTACAGATGGCCAATAAACACATGACAAAATATTCAGCATCTCTGCCCATTAGAGAAATGCAAATTAAACAACACCGAGATTCTAGTTTACTCCAGAAAGAATGGCTATCACCAAGAAATCAAATAACAAGTGCTGCCAAGACCATGGGGGGAAAAAGAACCCTTCTACATCATTGGCAGGAATGTAAACTAGCACAACTGCCATGGAAATAGTACAGAGATTCTTCAAAACACTAAAACTAGAAATTCCATTTGACCCAGCTCATCCCCCTTCTACGTATCTTCCTAAAAGAGTTAATGACATCATATTACAGTGATCCATGCATACACATATTTATAGCGACATAATTCACAATATCTAAATCTTGCAAATGGCCTATATGCTCAACAATAGATGAACAGATAAAGAAAATGTATTTATACACAATAGAGTGCTACTTTACCATAAAGAAGAATAAAATTGAATCATTTGTAAGTAATTGGATGCCCCTCAAGATCATGATATTAAGTGAAATAAATCAGACACACAAGCTTGAATATTGCATGATATCTTTTATATGAGAAACCCAAAATATAAATAAAGAACAGAATAAAAGATAGATAATAGGAAGTAAGGAGCTATTTTTCAAATGGGAAGGGGAACAGGAGATGGAAGAAGGAGAGGAAGAAGGAAGGGATAGGGCACACACACACAAAAAAGAACTAAGATGTTTTATGTGCAACTCCCCATGATAAATGTAATCATTATGTACTGCAAACATGTACTAATAAACGTCAGAGAGACCCTGAGAGTGACTGGAAGGCGTAGTCTTCTCCTTGTCTAGGGGTTTAAAGCCCTCTGGGATAAGCAGCTGGTGTAAAATGAGGTGACACAGAAAAACAGCCTCTTTCTGGAGTTCAAAAGAGCACCACACACATGAAGTGAGTGCCACTCCACCTGGAGCAGCTGGATGGGCCAGTGATACAGGAGGAAGCAGTCAGTTTGACAGAAGAGACACTCTTTTCAGGGGTAGCCTAATTTCTCAATAAGATAGCTCAGAAAAAAACGCCCAAGGAAGGAGGAAAGCGAGCCTTAAAAATTTCAAGGAAATAGTTTTCACAGAGGGCCCTAGGGTAAAAGGGCTATTTGGACGCAGAAAATTTCGAATCAGCAGCCAGTTGTTCCCCCCACGTGTCCCACCCTGTGTCTGCGACATGAAGACAAACGAGGCGCGGGGGGGGTCCCCTCCAAGGAGAAGACCAAGTACTTGTCTGGCCGTGTCCTGAGGGAGTTTTGGTGGGCGCTTAGCTGTAGCAGTTCAACTTTGTGACTTGCGATTGGACGCTAGTCCGATGCCACCTTAGGCCATATGCATTCACCATGGAATCGCAGGCGCCCACTCGGACTCCATAGCCAGTTGGGGACCTTACAGGTGCTCAGCTATGGAGCCACTGAAACCAGCCGAATCAGGTCGACATTCACTCACACAGTCACAGAGTTTAAAACACTGCCTCCCCGCTCTGGGAAGGTCCTGACCTGTGTATTCCAACTGAAGACCCTGATGTCCTCCCCCTCAGGAAGGGCCTGACCTATGTCTTCTTACTGAAGACAGGGAGGTGATCAAACTCTTTCTTCCGTCCGGAGACACGACCTGACTGGGTGCTGGACCCAGGCCCTTACCTTGTCTTGAGGCGCTTCCTGGTGAGTTGGTCCCTCCCTCCAATGAGTCTGGTCAGGAGCTTGGTCACCCACAGCGTCAGAATACCCATCTGAGAGACAACCGAGAATACCTTTGGGTGGTGTGCCTCCTCGTTCATCCAAGTTCTCCTCCATTCTCGCCCAGTCGAGTTACCAGTCTGGCGGTTCAAGGGGCTGGTGGGGTTGGAACTCTCTGGGCCTTCCGGGAAATGTTACAGCAAGAGTGTTGCAGCAGTCAGACTGTGGAGAAATCAAGCACCACACTCAGAGAGTTGGAAAACTCAGTCTATTAAGCCAGCGACCGCAGACTGGCTATTTGCCCAAGAATCTGAGGCCAATAAAAATTAAAAAACAAAAAAAAACAAAAAAAACACGATAGTATTCTGGCAGCTTAACACTTGAAAATGGGAATGCAGACAAAACAAATTCATGCAAATTAAATATATGAGGCAAAATGCTCATTTAAAGGTAAAGCAGATGTTTTACATAGACTCTGATGAAGATTCTACTGACCAAGTCAATACTTTGTTCCAAGGGCAATCCCTTTGTATTTTTCCAACTGTGACAGTTAATCACACTAGGACAGCTTGCCTGCATTAAGAGGTACCGGGGGGGGGGGGATTTAGTTCAAGTAGTAAAGTGCTTGCTTAGCAAGCGCAAGGCCCTGAGTTCAATCCCCAGCATGCACCCCACCCCGCCCCCTCCCCACCAAAAAGAGGTGCATGGCTGATTGGTAAAGCGTGGTCTGGTTGGCACAGAGACTGCAAATGGTGGGGGAAGACCCACACGAACTGTGAGTGGCACCGACCAATAGGCTTGTAGCTTGGACAGAATAAAAGGGTTAGAAGAAGGATGTCAGTATATTTTCAAAGCGCTCCAGTGTGTTTGAGTGGCTATGTCTTTTGCTGCCATGCCTTTGAACATCGGTCTCCTGTCTCTTCAGCCTTTCACGCAGACCCATACCAGCGATGCTCCGTGAGCTTTCAGCCCTTTGACCTTGGGTGGCTCTGTATCCTTGATCCCTCTTGTTCTGTGCTTTCCATCTTCTTGGGCTGAGCAGCTTCCAGATCCTCCAGTTCTGCAGAGTGCAGGTGGCCATCGTGGACTTTCCGCCGCTGATCTTGTAAGCTACCTAAGAAATCCCCTTGCATGGTGATGCGCATATTTTCTCTTGATTCTCTTTCTCTAGTGAACGCTAGCCAGTACACCAATTTTAAATTTTTAAACTTTAAACTGTAGAAGAATTGAGTAACAGTATAATAAAAACATATTCTATCCAATAGATTGAACAATGGTTTGCATTTGCCACGTTTGATTTCTTTTTCTTTCCCTAAACCCACAGTTTTGAAGATAAGTTGCAGATATAGTAAGACTTTGTCCACAGAAGCCTCAGCAGGCATCTCTTAGGAATGAGTTCGTCTCATGCTGGCCCCAGGAGGTCGAAGTCAAGCTTGATTCCACAGGGAAGAGAGGGAGCTAAGATGGCCGGGAGGGATGGTGCAACCCTGAAGTTGTCTCTTGTCTCATTAATTCCCCTCCCCTCTGTTTGTTTCTGTAAAAGGCCCTTGTGCACCTGGACACAGTGAGATGGTGATTTGAGGCAAATGAGGCTCCTCCATCTCCTTTGAATAAAGGATTTTTCCTTTTCACCAGGATAAATGGCTGCCTTTGTTTTGGTCAGCAACAAGCAAATGAAATTGAGCACACGGACCAGAGTGGCCAATAAACCCTATTAGAAGAGAACAGGATGAAATAAAAGAAGGAAGCAGAGGGGGAAAAGGAAAGAAAAAGATCTTGTGAAGATAATATTGGTTATTGCTCCACAAAGGACACATAGTACCTAAAATACTAGTGTATATGACACTGTTTAATATGCCATGCTATACTGGTACAACAAATTATTCTAAGTAGTGATCCCTGTCTGGTTTAGGTCAACCTCTGCCTTGAAACAGCTGACAAAAGAGCCAATATCTGATTTTATAAAAACCTACTCAAGTATCCCTTCCTGACTTCTCTGCCTTGTTAAATTCAGCATCCTCTCTGATACCCAGGAACTAAGCATCACACAGGAAAAGCCCTCAGGGGCTTCTGCTTCCCCTTTGCCCCTGCACCCACTGCCACTTGGTCTGGGTGCAGTGCCCTGCTTCAGAGTCGCAGAACCCGGCTTCTTCCTTCAGCCCATCCTCCCGGACTGCACCAGTGGCTCAATTTTCCTCCCTGACTGACTTCGGAAGGTGTTAGGGAGCTGGGATTTGTACTTTCAGGCTTCTGATGGAGCCAGATAAATATTTGTTAAATATTTACGAAAGATTAATCAACAAGATAAGAAGACTGTGATAGCAAGAGAAATAGGAATAGGTAAAAGAGAGAAATTAGAGTAGGGCTTCAGAGCTGTTGAGAGTTCTGTGTCAGAACAGCAGGACTGTAGAACTGACCCCACCTCCCAGGTCACCAGCAACTTCCTTAGTCTCCTTCCTCTCCTGTGCCCTAAACTTACAACCAACCCCCTCACCGAAAGCCATTCACTTTAAGGTGTAAGGTCAGCAAGATGGGAGCTAGGGAGGGCACTTGGATCTCTCTCTCTCTCTCATACACACAACTGGAAACATAACATTCCAAATAATGTAAGAATAATGGTTATGTTTGGGTCACGGTAGGTTAATCAGCATTTTAATGTCCTTTTTGTTTTATCTACATTTTCTCTAACATTTATTACTCTTGTACTAAGAAAAACATTGCACATCCTTTAAAACATGTATTATTAGAAATCCATCTGCCAGGCTGACATCGTCCAAATCTTTGTTTAGTCTAATTTAACAAGAAATTGAAGAGAACATTTCTAAAAGTAAAATAAATGCTTTTTTAACAGCAGGAGAGAGAAACTAAAGCATTTGCCAAGAGCCCAGCTTGGCCAGATCCCTGATGAGCTGAGGAATCAATTGCTTTGCAGCACTATTGGCCACCAGGTTCCCTGGGGGCACGAGTGTCCACCAGTCTTCCAAAGGCAATGAGCATTACTAGAAGCCAGGCCAGGTGGCAACATGAGAACTGGGCAAAATGGGAAGATCTGGATTCTCGCAAGAATTCTCTTGGTGCAGAAGTGTCACTGTGGACAGGTCACTTAATCTCTGCATCCTCAGCCTCTCCATCCTCTACAAGAACAGATTCTTGTTTGTGAGCTCACTGATCACTTCTAAAGGGCCCTCGGTGTGTGTAGGACTCTTCATAGGAACTGCTGTGGGCTGGTACCAGAATGTCAATGTCTGTCGTTTTACAGATGTTGTACCTAATTTAATTTATACCATTTCCATCCCTCAGCACAGAAATATCCAGACTCCTCGGAGCTTATGAATGGGGTCATCACCTAGCTATTGAGGGCTCCAAGAAGAGAGAAGTTCAGAGGGTTTTGTAATAAAAGGGGCACAAATGGAAGAAGAGATAAATTGAGTAGAGGCAGAGCCAGGCACGGCGGTCCACACCTGTAATTTGAACTACTTGAGAAGCTAAGGGAGGAAGATTGCAAGTTCAAAGTCAACCTGGGCAACTTAGGGAGACCCTGTATCAAATTAAAATCAAAAGGGCTAAGGGTGTAGGTCAGTGGTAGAGTGCTTGCCTGGCATGTTGTACAACATCTTGGGCTCAGAATTCACTTGGCTAGAACAGCACGGAGGGAGGGAGTGAAGGAAGAAGC
The DNA here is from genome assembly GCA_004026905.1 of Hystrix cristata. Lineage (NCBI taxonomy): Eukaryota > Metazoa > Chordata > Mammalia > Rodentia > Hystricidae > Hystrix > Hystrix cristata. The sequence goes on from PVJO010005211.1 coordinate 41,130, forward strand.
AGAAGCGTGGGGGCATCAAGGTCATTGTAAATTCCCAAGCACAACAGTCTAAATATGTCCTTTCTGCAATGTATGGTTTGCTAGTCTGCAGTCTGAACTGAACGATATTTATGTGTTTGCCACTATCATAAGAAAGGAAAGGAGTAAGCTAAACACCTTTGTCCCAGGAGATCTGATGCTACACAAAAAAGCTAAGGTCATAGGCTCTGACAAATACGGAGACTATGAGCCAGAATCAATAGAGACTGGTGTTTGGTTCCACGGGGAAAATGACACAAACTAAACATGGCCACAAATGACTCAGTAGTGTCAGGAAAAGTTATTTTTATACTTCTCAGAAGATTATTTAGATACATTGCTAGGCACAATGGTTTGTCCCGTTTTGTTTCTAGTATAGAATAATTTGATTGCTTTTCCTTATTGCACAAGAATTTGTAAAATTGCTTGTTACTCCCCATCATACAACAGAGTGCTCACCCAGAGCATTCGACGGGCTGCTAGTGGGAACCAACCGGAAAACAAGATGGTTCAAAATTTGCACACAGAAGGACACACTCTCACATTTGAACATGTAGGTACACAGACATGGATAAGTGCAGTCCAAGGAAAAGAAACAAGAGATATTCAATACGCACACAATCATGAATAGGAGTTTAAACCAAAAATACCTTTGGGCAAAATTTGTTGAACATATTCTATCTTTGTGAAAGACCAAAGAACTCCCCTGAACTCAGTGATTTAGCCGCACGCAGGGCTAGTGAGTTGAAGGTACATTGTAAGTCAAGTTAGAGGGAGAATCAGTTAGGAATATAGAACCTAGTTAGTGCTCTGAACAGGACTGAAGCTGTTTCTGGACACTGAGACAGTGTCAGTCACAATAGGAACACTTAGAGTAAAATGAACTAATGCCTCACTCTACCAAAAAAAACCCTTGATTCATAATCCATATGCTCAATGTGTTCTCTTCCTTGTGTCGAGAAGGGAAAGCTCAGTTGAGATCACAATATGTTGTAGCATTACAATACTTAACAGCTTGTACATTACAAATTATATAATTAAATGTGTGAAGTGTGGTCACACCTTATGGTCCCATGCCTTCTCGCTTACTAATTACAAGCACCTCAGCGAGTCAGGGAAATACAGCTTCTGCATTTGTGCAATGGCGCTGAAAAAAATCTTCATTATTGGTGGTTTTAAAGCAGGTGCCAAAATAATTCAACTCTCTTCCTGTCAAACGTGGAACGCAGGCCAGGCATTGGTTGTGCATGCCCGTAATACCAACTACTCAGGAAGTTGAGGCAGGAAGATTGCAATTCCCCATGCTGGTCTGGGGACTTTAGAGACCCCTGTCTCAAAATAAAATAAAAAGAGCTGGGGATGTAGCACAGTGCTCCCAGGGTTCAATCCTTAGTACTAGGAAAAAAAAAAAAAAAAAAAGAATCACCCTCCCCTTAAAGGTAGTCCGGGAGAATGAAAGGCAGCAGAAATAATACTGTGTGACTTCTGAGATCGGTTCCCTGGTCGCCCCTCCCCGACCCTCCTTGCACTGAGGGCTCAACCATCTCACCATTTGGGGTGCAAACCAGGTAGCCACATGGATAAGTCCCGTGCTCATATTTGGGCAGTTTCAGGTGAGGTCCCAGATGACGGCCACCATTAGCCACTGAACACATGTGCAAGTTTTCTGATTATTCTGGCCCCCAGTCTTCGATTTGGCTCAGCTAACAGACAGCAGAACAGAGAAACTGCCCGTCCAAGTTCTTTCCACACCACAGATTCATGAGCAAGTAGATGTTGTTACTGTTGTGACTTATTACATTCCGGTGTGGTGTGGTTTGTTACACGGCAACAGATAACTGCAGCAGAGCTCGGCAGCATAACAAAAGCAGAAACATGACACTGGCTTCAGGACTTGGTGGCAGGCAGAATTTGAAAGGCCTTCAAGTGACTGTTCGTGGAAGCCTTGTGGTTCTTGAAGAAATTATTGGTTAGGCTTAGAGGTAGGTAAGGAAAACATTAAGGGAGTTGTCACAAAGTGGCGAAAAAGTGACCACTGTCACCTGTGGTTACATGAAGAATAGAAAATACACCAAGTTAATGCTACGATTTATCTAAGGAGATTTTCAGGAGCAGTGTTGAAGGTACTGCCTAGTTTTTCTCAGTGTCTATAGTAAAAGGCATTTTATCATACAGAAGCCAGAAATTGCTGGATTTGAAAAGAAAAGTTTCTCTTTCCTAGCTTCTTCAGACAGCAAACGAACTGGATTCTGGGTAAACATCAAACCCAGGGTACGGTCAGGAGGAGCCACAGCAAAGGCAGGGCTGTGATTATAAAACTCTTTGTTAAAGCCTCAGGAACATTTAAAGTGCTGCTTCCTGGACTCTTATCAGGATACAAAAGGGTTTTAAGGGTGTTACCAGCTAGCAGTTTTAGGGAGGGCCAATGTAAAGAAGGGCTAAGAGAAATCTCCTGGAGTGTGTTTTGCCTAATAGGGTTATTTACAAATTGATTCAGATATTCTTACAAATTGATAAGAAGTTTATATTTTTTTTCCTTCAAGAATTATATTCAGCTTGGACTGAAAGGGACATTCAGACCTTTGAATCTCAGACCTCCAAAAACAGGAGGCAGTCTAAGAAAACTGCTGTGGAAAATAAAATAACTCAGGCCCAATACATTCCTTTGGTACATTTTGAGTTGGTTATTCAGAGAAACTACAGACCTCTCTAAAAAGCTGTAATTCTTTAAAAAAGAATTCTACACCTAACTACAGCAGTGAATAGCAAGTGCACAGCCTTTCTTCCCTGATGCTCACCTCCTTTCTGCCTACTTAGGGACCTTTCCAGAGGCAGAGACTACGGCCCACGCTTGACCCAGACTCACAAGACCACAAGTGGCTGCTACGTGGGAGGCTCGTCTACATCACAAGACCCCTCCCAGCTTCCCTGGCCTGTGTGCCTCCTTCCTCCCAGGAGCCCAAGCCCAGTCTCTTTGCTCAGCAATATAAGGGTCAAGTATTTTGCCTTTGAGTCTAATACTCCCATACATTAGGCACATGATACAATTTATGTATTCTTTTTTCTGTTATTATCAGTTTATTTCATAGCCTAAAATTATTGAAATTTCAGAGGGAAAGAGTAAACTTAACACTTTCCTATACTGCCCTGCAAACATGAGCTACTTTTAACACATTCACAACTGGACAATAATTCATATGTCTCGCTGCTGGGTGGCTCTGAATGACCAATGGTACGTGTATGACTGTCTCACGCCAGTTCCATCAGGTGGTATAAGCCACCCAGATGTAACAGTCACACAGGTACCAGCAGTGCTTCAAGATGGTGGGAACATGTTCATGGAAAGGGAAGAACAGCTCAGAAGGTGGGAGCCAGACAGCAGAGCCCAAAGCTCCGGCAGACAACTTCCAGGCAGTAGGACTGAGCCTTAGTCAAGGGACTTGGGGTCTGAGGCAAGAGGAAAGGAGTGGGCAGCTACAGCTTTTGGAGGTAAGAGGGGGAAATTAAATCAGGCTCTCAATTAAACGTGCAAGTCACTGTATTCCTTGAGATACGAAAGTGGGATGTATATTGACGAACACCTAAAGCGGACGTAAGCTTAATTATACTCTCACTGTAACGCATTTCCATAGCAAGATCTCCACCCAGAGGGGAAACACAATGCACTTCTCAGCGCATCTTGGGCTGTGCACAAACTTCACTTTGTCTGGGGACCCAGCCCCTTTTGGAAAATGTGAATAATTAATGGCATTCCTTTGAGGTCCCACAAAGTGAAACACATTGGTTGTTGGGTCTGTGCTGTCAGAGGAGTGGCCAGCTCTCTACAACAGCCAAATTCTCTGCCTTATTTTTATCCTGGGGCTGGAGATGAGGCAGCCAGATGTGTTTCTTTCCTCTAATAAACACCAGTTTATTCTCACTTTAAAACTAGTCCACCTCTAATTTCTATCTCATGTGGCTAGACCCGCACTAGCTGGTGACAGACACAGGTGCTCAGCTGGATTTCAGCATTGCCATTCAGGGACCATTATGTGCCTCTTACTTTTCCACTCTTAAACAGAAGTATCCAGAGCAGTTCTCCTGTGCTTGTTCCATCATCATCTGCTGGGCTCCCTGGGCAGAGTGCTTGTCTCTTGACTCGCCGTCTTCAGGTTGATTACACTCGAGGACCAAAACTCAACAGCACCCTGGGAGACTCAGTCTCTCCTGGCTGGACCTGATTTACACATCAAGGTCACAGACCTCCACCCTAAGCCTGATGCTGTGGGAGATGCAATGTTTAAGGGTCTGGTGTGGTGAAATGAGTAGTTTTGCACGTAAAGGAGAATGCAAATAATTTCTATCCAGTGAATGAATTGTGATAGCTTCAAAATATGCCCACAAATTCTTTGATGTTCTTCCCAACAAAAGGTAGAACCCAATTCCCCTTCACTTAAATAGTGGCTGGCCTCGATGACCTGTTTTAATAGACAGAATATGGCAGAAGTGACACTGTAGACTTTCTACAGAAGGTCATTAAAGGAGACACAGCTTGTGCTTTGTTCTCTTCTCTCTTGGAATGTTTGCCTTTGGAGCCCAGACACCATTTGTAAAGAAGTCGGGCAGCTACACGGAAAGGTTACACAGAGGTGTGCACAGCCCCAGGTGAGGCCTGGCTGACAGTGCCAGCAGACATGGAAAAAACTGAGTTTTCAGATGGTCCAGCCACCAGTCCTAAGGCACCCAGCGGGTAGCAAGGGCACCAAAGACAAACAGTCCTTCTCAAGCCCTGCCCAAACTTATTGATTCAGGAGCAAATTAAATGGAATTATTGTTTTAAAGCAGTAAGTCTTGGGGTGATTCGTTATGCAACAATAGATAATCAGATGCTGATATGCAAATGTTAACTAGAAATATCCACATATCTAATAAAATCTTGTAGCAGTTATACCATTTTGTACATTGTGAATTACAGTTACTGTATGGGGCTCAGCTGTATCATTTACTAATTGTGGAGCCGTCACAGTAAGTCAGAGTCCTGAGCTTCAGTGTGTGCAAGTGTGGAGATGAGAGGAGCTCTTGCTTTTTTTCAGTTTTATAGAGTTTTACTGACAAAATGGTATATATTTAAGGTATACAACATGATGATTTAATATACATATGAATTGTAAAACAATTACCGCAATCAGCCATCACCTACAAAGCCCAACTTTTCTGTGTGCCTGGTGAAAACACTTAAGGTCTACTCTCACCTGGCACAATGACACACACCTCTAATACCAGCTACTTGGGAAGCTGAGGCAGGAGGACCACAAATTCAAGATCAGCCTGAGGAATTTAGTGAGACTAGCTAAAAATAAATAAATAAATTAAAAGGGCTAGGGATATAGCTTATTGATATAGCATCCCTGGGTTTGACCCTAGTACCTAAAGAAACAAAAAACTATCTTAGCAAATTTCAAGTATAAAATACAGTACTATTAACTACAGTTACCATACTGTGCATTATTACATATCCTATTTGAAAAATCACTTATGAAGGAAGGCTATGTGGCAACAAGGAAAATGATGATTATGTGGTGGACTTATTATCATGGTCAACTTGAACCAGAACACCCAGCTGGACTGAGTTGGTGGGTTCTGGGTGTAGAGGATCCACCTGAGGATTGTTGCTGACGCAACATAAAGGAGAGTGGGAGCAGAAGAGAGTGGCCAGCTGTTTCCCAGGAGAAGCTCTGCTGTGGCTGGTTCTCCCGAAGGGGCCTCAGCTGTTCTCGTGGAAGAAAGAGCTCAGGGTCTTGCTGTCATCGAGGATAGCTGCTGTTGCTTCAGGGAAGTCTGGTCTTCATCTCTGCTGTGAGCATCGTGTCCTGGTTCCAGTAAAGATTTCTTCAGCCATGATCTGAAGACACGGACGTACATGGGACAGTGCTGTGAGCTCCCAGCCCTTGACTGAATCTTTTGGGTCTCCAGTGCATATATAGATATTCAGCACTCTTTCTGGATTTGGTTTATGGGTGAATGTTATAACTTGTAAATGTCCAGTGTTAAATCTACTCTCTTACAAACCATTGGCTCTAGAAAGGTAACTAATACTATTATTATCATTATTATTATTAATGATGAAGGTCTAGCTACATAGTTCAGGCTGGCCTTGAACTCATGGTGATCCTCCTGACTCAGCCTCCCAAATACTAGGATTTCAGGTGTGTGCCACCACAGCAATAGATAATCAGATCTATTTTAAGTTATAAAACTACATTCAAATGACTATAACCATGGAATTGTGCAGATGTGAAATAGAGGGAATAGGTTAGTGTGGTTAAAAGTAATTTTTCTTCCATTTTCCAAATTTTCTGTAAGATTTACTCGAGTAATAGAAAAATGTGGGCATTCTTAAAAATCCCTTTGTGCTTTCCCAGCCTAAATGGGGGCGGGTAAGCTGTGGTCAGCAGCTCTTTTCTCTCACTGAGCTGCCGGTTACATCAAGTACTTTGGCTTGGAAGAGGAGCAGGGCCACTGCAGAATCCTGTTGCTGGGGAGTGCAGGTCCATAGAGGACTGACCACAGACAGGCTGCCTCCCCAGCCAGCGCCACATTCCTTCCCTCTGTAGGACCCCAACACTAGTTAGTTCTCACCTATATGGTGCCACATAAAATGCCCCTCATTCACGTAACTGGAGTAAGCTAATAACACGTGTAAGCTAATGACTGGGGGAGTCCGTCAACATGCTCGGTTGGAAACCCGCCTCCACACACAGCACCAGGGATTTCTGCACTTGTCATTAAGGCCCTTGGGATGAGATTGTCCTGGATCACACTGGTGTGCTCTAAACCCAATGACAGGTTGGAGTTTAGATCAGCGCTGGAGCGCTTCTTAGCATGCACAAGGTCCTGAGTTTGATCCCCGGCACCCAAAATAAAATAAACCCAGTGACAAGTGTTCTTATGAGACAAGAAGACACGGAGAGGAGGTCATGTGAAGACAAGTAGACTGGAGTTTTGTCACCAGGAACTAGAAAACACCTGGGGGCCCCCGAGACAGGACAAGGCAAGGAATAGCCTCAGAAGGGACACAGACAGCCAGCAGCTTGACCAGGGACGTCCCGCTTCAGAACAGAAATGGAAGAAACTTCTGCTGTTTTAAGACACCGAATTTATGTTTTGTTTTTTTTAACAGACAGCCCTGGAAAACTAATTTGATAGGCAAAGCTCACAATCATAGCAATGAATGAAAAGAAATCAAGTTACAGAGAAAGAGATAGCATTTAAATATAGTTTTAAGAACATGAAACCAAGGCTTATACTGTGTATGATAAAAGTATAAAGAAACAAACAAGAATGATGAACACCTAACCCAGGGGAGTAGGAGCTCTAAAGTGCTCGGAAGGACGAGAGTGTCGTGGGAACACAGAGGGCCTCATCTGTACGGATTACGTAGTATTTTGCAAGCTGAGGGTAGGGGAAGCACGATGGATATCATACTTTTATACCAATGTGTAGGGCTTGACCTGTTTTCCTAATAATCACATTTAAAGTAACATTTACAAGGAGAAATAAAACAGATAAGAAGGAAGATATAACACCTCAAAGGTGGGGAACCTTCTTTCGCATGACCTTTCAAATATCAGAATGGGATGATTTCGTGCACCTGTATCTCCTGGTTCTTAATAAGCAGATGAAAATCACTTTGTTAACATTCATGTTCTGATGCCATTTATAAATAATTCCAATAGTAACCTTTTTCATTGAAAAACACCTGTACAGTGCTGCCTCTGATTACTCCCTGTGGATATTGCTTAGCTCAAAATTAATGTATCATACTTTCTAGAATGACAGACTGTGAACTGGAATAAGAGAAAACAGTAATTTATAAAATGGAGTAATTACTGGAGGATCCAGGTATTATTTACTGACTTTCTTCTTTGTTCTCAAGCCAACAAAATTATCGAGTCCACATTCCCAGAGTCCTTTATTAGCCTTAATCTTAGGTTGTCTATCAAAAACCATACTGTTGTGGATTAATAAACACCACAAACCCGTAATAAACTGCACGGGCCCTTCGTCTTCGCAGGCTATCAGGGAGCTCAGCGGAAGCATCGTCAAAGCGACTGATTTAGCTGGGCTGTTCGCGCTGGGCTGTCCGCGCTCTCTGCCTTGACTTAGCTGGGAGCTTCATGGCGGCACTGCCGAGAATATCCACCAGGTGGCGGCAACTCTTCAGCTGCCAGCTCGTGGCCTCCGTTGACCGCCTCACCACCCACCACGCGGACCACGCGGCTCTGCCTTCAAACTCAGGTTTGATAGTTTGAGCACTGGGGTTTGGAAAAACACCGTGATTATTTTCAATTAGAAATGATCGCTCCAATCACAATTAAGATACAACAGTAATTGGATAGCTAGGAAAAGCAGCTGCTTCATTTCCTTCCTCCTTTTAAAATTTTTGTCGTTGGTACATTGGATGCTGCAATATTTTATTTTTAAAACACACCGGAGCAGAAGTATGGAGAACATAAATAGAACAGGACTTGCCAGGGCCGGGGAAAATGGGGCGATGAGATGCAGCAGAGGTGATTTTTAGCATGGGTAATAATATATACTAGTCACACCAATGATCCCGAGAGTGGACCCTAACCGCAAGCCGCGGACTTCAGGGGGCTGATGGTATGACAATGTAGGCCACCACTTGAAACAACTTTGCTCTCTGCTGGGAGATACTAATAATGGGAGGCGGTGCATGTGGAGGCAGGAAGGATATGGGAAATCCCCACGCTTTCTGCTCAGTTTCACTGTGACTCTAAAACTGCTCCAAAAACAACAGTCTACGAACAAAAAAATGCCCATTTCCAAAGTACGCTAGGCATATGAACATTTTAAAGCAATAAAGTCAACATTTACAATAGTCAAATCGAAACATCATCTACGAAGGAGCTAATGTTTTACACACAGCAGTGCTATGGTTCAGATCTAAAACGTCCCCCAAAAGCCTCCCGCGTGTTGAAGGTGTCTGGAGGCCGGGCGTGACCTGGAAGGGTGTGTTCTTGTCCCCAGCTCGCCTTTCCCTCTCCGCTTCCTGGCTGCCGCCTTTGAGCACCTTTTCCTTCACCCTGCTCCTCTGGCATCCTGACCACGGCCTGAACCCGTGAACTAAAATAAATCTGTCCTCCTCCTTCGAGTTTCAGGTGTCTGGTATGTGTCCAGTGGTGCAAAGTGACGGAGACGGCAGAATCTTGTGACATCAGGCAGATCAGCAGTCATCGCCGGGGGTCCTTCTTGTACAACATGATTGCTCCCTCCCAGGTGAGCATCCTGGGCACGCTGAGGTGCAGAAAGAAAAAGAACCATGAAACGGAAAAAAGCCTTCTCTACGCTGAACAGGCTGCGCAACAGCGGAGACTGCATCTTAGCTGGCTTCGAAGTCTAGAGACGCAGATGTAGGCTTTCGGTAAGGACTGTAGGATGGGGCGGCTTCCTCTTGAATACAGCACCTCTCCTGCGGTGCTGTGAGACCCGGATGGAGGAGTCCGGTCGTGGCGTCCGCCATTTTGGCCTGCCTGGGCTGCACTGAGGGAAAAACTGTCTTGGGCCACATAAAAAATACACAATATAGTTAATATGTGTAACAAAATTCCTTTTAAAATATTTATATTATAACATTTTTAAAAAGAGGGGAACATTAGCATAAAACTAGTGGGATATTTGACCGTGTTTGGGGGAAACTAATTTATCAGCGTTTGGTTCAGTGGAAGTAGCTAAAAGTCTCAGTGAGTTCTCAAGGTGCTCTTCAGTGAGTTGTGATCTAACTTTATTCTTTTTGCGCTTTGTGCTTGAAAACAGTGTTCACAAGTGTACGACCGTGTGGGGGGTGCAGGAGGTCGAAGTAGCCCCGGCCCAAGCCCTGTCCTACACAGCGTGCCCTTGTCGCGCCTCAGCATCGCACAACCAAATCATGACAAATTTGGCTGAAAAAATCACATAATAATGTTAAAAGTTTACCATTTTGCGGGGCCATGTTGCCCCGGCCCACACGCAGCCTCTGGGCAGTCGGTTGGATGCACCTGGTTGAGATCTCAATAAATACTTGCTGAGTATCATTGAATAAGTGGTAGTGAGGAGATTTGACAAACTGATGGACTATCTAAAATACACGACCAAAGGTTTTTGTAACCGTAACATTGTGATACGATGAGAAAGAGATTTTTGTGTTTGTCCCGAGTTCCTTCCTGGCACTGAGCACCTAAAACCCTTGGAGTTTTCGGAGTGGTGGGGGTTACAGGAGCTGCTTTCAGCTCGGGTTTACCGCACTAAGCTGACTCCTGGGGCCTGGGGTTGTGTGCTGGCCAAAATAACCCTGTGGTTAGAGGCCGGAGCCTTCAGTCCCGCCCACTGTAGACACGGGGAGTGGTGGGAGTGGTAATTGAGCTCAGTCACTAATGCCAGTGACTTGGTCAAGCTGGCCTGTCTAGTGGAGTCTCCATAAAAACTCCGGAAAAAAACAACAGCGGACTTAGGAGAGATTCCAGGTTGGGGAACACATCTTAGTGTAAGGAGGGTGGTGCACCTCACACTCCGCAGGATGGACCTCACTCTGGGGACCTCCACAACTGGTAGCTGCTCGTTTGTATTCTTTATGGAATCCTCTGTACAAACTTGTAATAGTAAGAAAAGTTTTTTTCTGCATTCTGTGAGCCGCTAGAGCAAGTTACTGAGCCCAAAAAAGTCATGGGAACCTGACAGCTGTAGGGAAGGAAATGTGGGGTACTGTCATAAGGACCACAGTCAACACCCCTATCACAAAAGATGGGTCAATGAGAAAAGCATAGAGGATTTAGTTTTACATGACATGGGAGGGATAAAAATGCACAGTTGTGTATAATTGTGATGGGACCAGAGGGCATTATTGTTACCCGATAGGTATCCGATATTCCTGGGTTCTCACCCTCCTTGAGCAAAGAATTGAACGAGGGTGGCAAAAAGTAATTCCAAAGTTTTATTTAAAATGATAAACCAAAAGAAGAGCTGGCCCTGCAGAGCAAGTGCAGGCCCAACATAGCAAAAGTCTGGGAAGGGCTGCCAGCTGCCTTGGTTTCAATAGAACAAAGCCACGGGGTGGGGGATGCGTGAGAGGAAGAGAGCATTTCTTGGCTACAAAGAGAAAGGAAGAGATCTTCCTTCCCTTGCCGTTTCTGTTTATAGAATGGGGTTCCTGTGGAAACTGAAGCGAAACCCTACTGTGTGCGTGGGAGGGGCAGCGCTTGAAATTGTTGCCTCAGGCTGACATCAGGTCCAGGCCACTCCTCTAGGCCACACCCCCTTGCCAGTCAACTTTAGCCACGCCCTACTTCTGCTACACTATGATCAATCATATTAGACTGGGACAGCAAACCCAGCAAGGCTTAACTGTGTGGATTGTCCTGGGCTTGCCTGTAATACACATCCTCCCAGGTATAGGCAGGACTCCTGCAATTAGGGTCCCGTGATTTACTATCAGACAAGCAGGTCAGAGCATGGCTCTGTAGCCATCTTTTCTACCAAGGTGGGGGAAAGAGTAGTGCTACTGGGGTTTATGGATGGCTTAGGGGGACAGGGTTCTAGTTTTTGTGGTCTGTCTTGGAGACAAGTGCAGGAGGAGGTCAGAAAGATCTTGCTTCTGAGCCCCTTTTCTTCAATGTATTCTGCACACCAAGGCACCATACTTCAGGGTATCATGTTCTGGGTCCCAACACAGCCATGTTGGACTAAAGTACGGCTACCCTAAGGACCCACTACTTCCAGTTGGTACCAAAAGTAGTGGCAGATTTGTGAGACTGAGTCCCAACTCTCTGAGGTCTGTGCTAATTCTTGGTAGGGTCTGAATTAAATTATAGGACACTCAGTTGGAGAGTGGAAATTTTGCTGGTGTTAGAGAAAGCCCCTCTACCCCCATTTGGTGTCAGAAGTTGTGCTGTGAGTATGGGAACATTTTTTTTTCTCCTTTAGTAACTAAAACAGATACTGTAATAATGAATTTCAAAAATGAACCATGAAGGGCTGAGATGTAGCTTAATGATAGAGCACTTGGTCAGCATTTATGAGGCCCTGTGTTCGATCCCTGGAACTACCAAAGCATAACTGTGAATATCTTTTCCATCCACACTGTGATTTTCGACTCTAGTAAACCAAAAGAACCCCATGCTTCTGTATTTTTGTGGGAAATCATCCACTGTTCATGTGGATGTTTGGTTGTTTGGTTGAAGCTCCCCAGTAATATGGGGCCAGGATTGAGATCACCACTATAGGACGAACGTGAGTACCATCATCAAATATTGGCTATAATTGAGTCAGAATAGAAATGGGTTTCTAGTCAAGAAAATGCCTACTATTTGCTGGAGTGGTGGTGCACACCTGTCATCCCAGCACTCTGGAGGCTGAGGCAGAAGGATCACAAGTTCCAGCCCAGCCTGGGTAACTTAGTGACTTAGCAAGACATTTTCTCAAAATAAATAAATTAAAAAGAGTAGCTTAGTGCAATGGTCCTGGGTTCAATCTCCATTACTAAAAAAAAAAAAAAAATTCTCTACTGTTTATGGCCTGAAACACACGGCTATGTCCTGATCACTTTGCTTTGTTGTAATTTCCTTCTTCTTGTAAAAAAGAAATATGTGCTTAGAGCAAAATAGGTGAAGAGTACAATCAAAACAAAAAATACCACTCAAAATCTGTAACCACCATGAATATGTTAATACATTGGAGCATGTCCTTCCAGGGTTTTTTCCTTGTGCATATGTGTGATTTTTAGATTGAAAATGGAATCTAGCCATGTCTCGTAGCCGGTGTCTGAGTATGCTTGTGTCTCCTCGCTGGGCGTCCCTGTGATTCCACAAAATGAAGGGTCAGGTGAGGATCCGCTTTCAAGGACACTTACTTGAGTCAGAGCATTTGGGGCCTTGCTTTTGAAAGAAAAAAAATTAGCTATTTTATCATGCTCTCTCATTCCCGGGTGACCACAGACAACTTTTCTTTCAATAGTAGTAATTACCTAATTGAGAAAATCCAAGGTTTTATAGTTGAAACTGATGTTGTATTGTAGATCTCTAAAATGAACAAAATGGAAATAGCCTTCCATTCTCTCACTGTGGGAATCTCCTCACTTTCATGGGTGGCTTATCTGGAGATCTGAAGCATGATGTTGGCGTTTTCCAGGAAATACGAGTTTTTGGTTTTTTTTTAAACATGCATCACTTCACTATCTGTTTAGTGGTGAGAACACTTAAAACACACTTTCTTAGCAATTTTGAAGAATACAATACATTGTTAACTATAGTCATCATGTTAGACAGTGGAGCTCTTGAATTTATTCCTTTAACTGAAATTGAAAATCCTTCAACCTCTCCCACGTTCCTTTACCATCCCTGGTAGCCATCAGTCTCCTCTTTTGCTTCTGAGTTCAACTTTTCTTAGATTCTACATACAAGTGAGATCATCTGGTATTTGTTTGGCTGTACTTGGCTCATTTTACTTAACATAATGACCTTCAGGTTCATCTGTGTTATCACAAGTGACAGGGTTTCATTTGCAGCAATATTCAATGCATATTTCTCATAAGAAATATGGACATGTTAAAAAGTAGGAAATAAAAACCACTCCTCAATCCCACCAGAAATCCCAGCGATAACCGTTGTTAATCATCTGTTGCAGACATCCCCAAGGACTCGGCAAGTCAGAAAAGTTGTTCTTTCTTTTCCGGTCTATAAAATCCTACCTCAATTCTAAACATAAGTCTTGTCCCGTTTTTCTGCTCTCTCTTCTAGGAAGGAGGCACAGAAAATTTGAGACACCCTTAAGGACTGTTTCTTCTTCATATCCTTTGTCAGTCATATTCAGGGTTTTACTTGGGAAACATTATTAAATCCTCTAAAATTTTGTATTTATTTTCATAGTGAAATTACTCCACTTGTTCTACAAGTGGAAATTTAATTGTTTAATGGTTTCAAGTTTTTTTTTCTTTCAACATCAGTTTAGCAGCCCCTCATTAGTGAATCTGCAGCCCGCAATGTGACAAGCCAGTTAAATCCGTTAACCCCTTCAGGTCAGCTCAGTGTGCACACTGAGCTAAAATGGTGTAGGGTACTGCAGGACAATTACTAGAACAAAGATTTGATCCGCGTTTCGGACTTTACAGTCTGCCCATATACAGACATGTAATGTGCACTTTATTATGCTGTCACCAGAGCAACTCCGTGAAACATTGATTTCAGTGAGTGAGAAAGCTGAAGTTCAAAGATGTTAAGTGATTTGCTAGAAAGCTCATGTGCAGGAAGTGGCAAAATAGAGAAAATGGTCCATTTTAAAATTTTTGTTCCTAATTTCATATTTAAATGTTCAGAATTTAAAAAGCCTTCATTTCAAAATAGAAGATACACATGAGAACTCACTGGACCTTCTTTCCAGTTTTTCTGTGAATCTAAAACTGTTCTAAAACAAAAAGTTTATTTCGGGAGGAGTGTTAATTTAAAGAGTGTGGGTAATAGGTGGATGGGAATGATCCTTTGCCACATGCATGTAGGAAAATGCCACAGTGAAATCCAGGATAACAAATTTTTAAATGCCCAGAGTAGTCATATTAGAAAGATAGCCTTGAGTGATTTGTCTTTATTTTCGTTGTTTTTCAAAGTAAGTTTTTTACTGATTAAAAAATTAAAGCTGAGTATTTAAATATAAAATACGTAATCTTACAAAATTACGTATACTGCTAAAATATCTTTTATGTAAATAGTCTTTCCTGATTTCCATTTCTGCCTTCACTACTTTTAAAACCACAGACGCCCAATCCTCTTGATACTAGATTAGGCGGTAGAGGTCTTCCAGCTAAGAGACCACATCCAAACAATTCAGTCTCCGGGTGGAATGAAGCATCTCTTCCAGTGTGGCCAAAGACACATTTCTCTGCGAAGTTTCTAAGTCTTTCAGCTCCAAAAAAGTGCAAGCACCCATAAATTAAGTTTTTCCCTATGGAAGAGGAGCACACCCAGGGGTGATGGCCTTACAATGCTGGGTGTCCGTCAGGGTCCACTTCTGGGATGTGCCCCTCAGTGACCACGAGCCCACAGTGTTGCCTTTGAATCTGCTCTGGAATTTCACAGCAGCAATCGGCTGACCACACTCCTGGAAGAAGTGGGGCCCCAGCACAAGATCAGGTCACTGCCTACCTGACTCATTAACAGTTCCTTTTCTTATAGAGGTAGCAGAATTTCAGTGTGCAGCAACCCTTTTTGGTGAAAGAGAATTCCATCTTTTTCCATTCTTTCCTCTTCTATCATCTGCCTTCCAAGGATGGGTCTACCAGGCAAGGTGTTTGAGCTTTGGAGAAATTGAATGTGAAGGAACAGGGAGGAAACAGAGAACTAGAAATGCTAGTGGCAGTGGGGGCATTTCTCAGAGAGAACCCCTAGTTTTTGGGGGGGGGCACGTGGCCTCTCAGAATCTCCAGTTTCCTTTGCAGCAAGGTGTGACCATGTATGTGGTGGAGTCTTGTGAGTAAGTTTTAGCTAATGGAACGTGTGCCTCAACAGGAATGAATGTGACTCCTTTCTGTCCCTCTTTCTACAAGCAAGAAAATGGGTGTGAGTGTGAGCCATCTGGCTCATGGAGACAAAGGTAACACTCAGCAGATGATGTCGCATCAAGAGGGAAGACACCTGAGACCTTGACTACTTTGGAAAAGAAAGTCATCATACTCTTGCATGAGAGAGAAATAGTTCTCTAACTTGTTAGACTTTGAATATCACTTCCTGCCTGTCCTAGCGGATTTCTTCCCCTCCTATCAGCTCCCTGGAGCACCTTTCAGACCCTGCCCACCGAGCTCCTCCCACTATGATTAACTAGACCAGGTTCCAGGTACAGGTAGTTCTGTACTTTCTCTCTGCACGCTCCCTCTCGTCCACCTGTGGTTCTTAGATATGTTCTCTGTGAAAAGCATCACACAATGTTCTTTCCTCATTCAGCTCTCTGCTCTTGGCCTTCAATCAATCAACCTCCCTCCCCCTCTCCCGGCTCTGTGATTAAGCTCACCGCCGCCTTTGTGCTGCTACCCTCTATTCGGACTACAATTCTGTGGTTCTGCTTTCATTTCAGGCTAACTTGTTGCACGGTAAAAACGGAGGTAATTTGTCCCCTTCAGAAAACTGTACTTCTACATACAGAGAAAAAAGGATAGACTCTGTCGCATGAAACCACTGGGGAGGTTACTGTCCCAAGGAAAACAGACACCTTTTCACTGCTGGATTCCATGGCACAGCCACTCTTGGAAAAGCTAGCAGGATCTGGGAGACAGGAGCAAAGACCTAAACCAGCCACCCCATTGCTGCAGGAAAGCTGGTTATGGGGCAGGGAGTCATTCACTCAGGCCAGAGAAAATGGCACCTTGCAGCAGAAAACTTGGCAATCCGGGAGAGCTGCTGGCATCAGAAGGATGCTGCAGGGTTACAGTAGTGTCTGCCCTGGAGGGCAGCACATGACAACAGGACGTCCAGGTGCAAGCTGTGTTTGAAGAGCTTGGCCTGTACTTGGTACTTGCCAGCAGACAGTGGGACTCCTTGGATCAGGCAGAAGTTTAAGGCCAGGACTGCAGGGTCTAGAGTAGTGAGTATTAACTGGAGGCGATTGTACCTCGTTAAGGGACTGTGTGACCATGTCTGGAGACATTTTTTAGTTGTAATAATTAGGGGATGCTATTGACATCTATTCAGTAGAGGACAGGGATGCTGACCATTGTACGGTACACAGGACAGCCCCTCCATGCAAACCCAAACAAAAAGTTGTTCAGCACAAAATCGCAGTAGTGCTGAGACTAAGTGGGCCTGCCCTTCAGGGACTAACATTAACAGGGTAGGGTCCCACCCGAGGGACGTGTGGGTCCTGAGGCCTCTGCTAGGCACAAGGTCAAGAATAGGAAGTCAGACCTGGTGCTAGTGACCAGGGCCCCGCTGCAGGTCAGAGGAGTGGGACCAAATTCCATGAATTAGAACTGGGGGCCAAGGTCACCAGCAGACTAAAAGCAAAACTGAATTAATCCCAAATTCCAAAGGTTTCTTGCCAGAGCAGCTCAAGCCCCAATAGAAAACAAGGAAGACTGTTCTATAGCAGGCTTTTTAACCTGGTTCATAGACCTTTAGGAGGAAAAAAAAAAATCCATGCACAGATACAAGCGGATCTTGACCCTCCTAAAGTTATATGCAAAATTATGTATTTTCACATTTTCCCAGGTATCTTAATCTTTTGGGACTGCTCTAAGAAAAAACCATAGACTGAGTGGTTTACAAACAACAGAAAGTCATTCCTCTAAGTTCTGGAAGCTAGAAGTCCAAGATCAGCTTGCCAGTAGATCTGGTGTCTGCGGAAGGCAGCTTCATGATTCACACATGGCACCTTCTCCCTGCCTCCTCCCATGGTGGGAGGGGTGAGGACTTTTTGTATAAGGACACTAACCCCAGGCATAAGGTCTTTGCCCTTGGAACCTAATCACCTCCAAAGGCCCCACCTTCCTAATACCTTTACCCTGGGGGTTAGGATTTCAATGTACAACTCAAAGTGCAATTTCAGCAATGAATTTTTGGGAAGACATAAACATTATGGTAAAGTTCCAAAGTTCATCTCAGACTCTAAAATAGATCTAAGATCCAAAAAAGCCCAAGAACCAATGCTGATGACCTTGGGTATAAGGTTGAGCCTAAAAGAGGGGAACTCAAGATCTTAAACAAAGAAGAGGAGGGATGTAAAAATAAGGGTAGCAGTTAATGGTTCTGGAGCATATACCGTGCACCAGGTACTGTTCTAGCTGCCTTACTTATATCAACTCATTTGATCTTCATAATGAGCTTATGGAGCAGGTATGTTTTCAATCCCATCAGGGAGCTGGAGAAACTATGGCTAGACTTCTCCGAGGCAATGTTTCCCAGCTTCTTTCACATCCTGGTGCACATATGAAAAGCTATAGAGAAAAACTATTTGAATTAGTCCAAGAGGTAAATTTGCCATGAATGAGATCAATATATAAAACATGATTGCAAGTTCATGCTTTAGCAACAAACATTTGGAAAACACAATATAAAAAAAGATGCCAATTACAATGACAATAAGAATATAGGTCATCTTGAAAAAAATGATGAAATATGTAAGATTTTTATGGAGAAATTACAAAACCTCAGGAAAATATATGAAAGGCAGAGTGGAGTAAAGAGTTGAGGATGCTCATGACCAGAGACAACGTGACCAGAGGCTCCTGTAGCCTCCTGTCACCTCCTGTCTGCTTGGCACCCGTCTGCCTTGGCCTCTTGAGGGTTGAGGATTTGCAATTTCTGAAGCTCATTCAGCAATTGCCATGAGATTGCCAAAACTCACGAGATTGCCACATATGGCATACCACATAGAAATCTCTGCTGTTACCACTAAGGAAATTTAATTAGTCATTATTCTTCCTACTATGAAAACACCAGGCCTAGTTTATTCTAAAGGCAAGTGCAGCTAAACATTCAAGAGATAATTGCAATCATATCCTGAAGTCTGGCAGAGACTGATAGGAAAAGAGGGACTTGGCATCCAACTCATTATATGACACTAGTGTAATCCGGATACTAAAACTAGACATAGACTAGGAAAAGAGACATTCAATCCAGTAAAATTTATTTAAAAATCCTAAACAAGCCAGGCACAGTGGTGCATATTTGTAGTCCCAGCTACTCAGGAGGCTGAGCAGGAGGATTGAATAAGTCTAAGTTTGAGACCCCAGCCTGGGCAACAAACCGGCGATGTACTAAAAACGTTAATCTTTCATGGGCAAGATAGGCTTATTTTTGCCTAATAAAAGGTTAATTCAATATTAGAAAAATCCATTAGCGTTGTTCACTACATTATCACAATAATTGAAATATGATTATCTCAACAGATGCAGAGTAGCGATTGATTAGAAACAATAATCATCTATGATTTTAAAATTCTTAGTAAATGAGAACTAAAAACAAACTAACCTGACAAATAAATGTTGCAAAAACCAGATGACAAGCATCATACTCAGTGGTGAGACCTTAAAATAATTTCTTTTCAAATTAGGATCAAGACAAAATGATTGCTCTCACCACTTCTACAACATTGTAGTAAGTGATCTAGCTGACTCCTAAGCCAGGAAAGAGGAGTAAAAGGTATGAGGAATGGAAAGAAAGTAAAACTATTCTTACGTGTGGCTGTTTGGTAAGGAGACTATGGGAGACCCGGCCAGGAGTGAATGATTAAACTGTGAAACAAGAGCACAAGGCTCTATGAGGAGTGAATGGTTAAAACGAGGGGCAAAAGCACACAGGCTGTATGAGGAGTGAATGGTTAAGTTGTCATGTGGAATTGGACAAGCTGATCCTAAAATATATATAGGATAGAAATGGGCAAGAATAGGTAAAACAGTCCTGAAGAAGAACAAGGAGAAAGAATTACACTGTTCCGTCCAGGGGTGGGCAGCTCACCACGCCTTGTCACACCGTGCCACTGTTTCAGAGCTGAAAGCCCTCAAGCACGTTCCCTGACTCCTTTTATTGGGAACTAGTGTCTTTCCCATCCTCCAGGTGGATGCGTGTGGGTATCTCATCTGTTGCCTGTGACTGTCCTTGGTCCTGACCTAGGCCTTCTAGGCCTGACCTTGGCTTCTTCCTGTTACTTTGTAATGAATAAGTGAAGCGGGAGGGCCTCCCAGGAAGGCAGCTTAGCAAAGGTCACATGTCTGTATGTGTGTATTTGGTATAATATTACACTGACATTAAAGTGAGAACATCCATATATGTGTATTTGTGTAGGTGTGCGTGTGTGTATGTGTGTGTGTGTCTTATATATTAAAAATGAGTCCTTAGCTGGCTGCCTCCTGTCATAATTGTATTCTGCCAGGTAGGCGGGGAAAAGCTGGCCGTCCTGGTAACTGTGTTGCCTGGCGCCTCTCCCCAGTCTAGCTGGCCTTTCCTTCCCTTGTCTTTCTAAGTACCCTGACTGCTGCAAAAACTACTCATAAAGGCAGAAACCGCTTTTAGTAAGTTTCCTTACTGATCTTAATAAAGTTCAGTGAGGTCTTTATCCTATCTTTCCCTTCCTACAGGGCTCCCTGCCCCTACAATACTACTACTGGATATTAAGATTTGTTGTAAAATCATTAATAATTAATACTCTTAAAAGTTTGGAGATAGATCAGTGGATCAAAATGAACTTCAGAATAAGACCCTTAAATGGATGAATATAAGGAAACCTCGTCCATGACAAAGCTGACAGTGCAGCTAGGGGCAGGGAAAAGCACTATCTAATAAATGCCAATTGATTAACCATATAGGGGAAACCACACACACAAAAATTTTAGATGGATGAGGGAATTAAAGGCAAAATTTAAAAACTTTAGAAAAATGTACAGTGGTATTCTCCTAACCTCAAGGTAAGAATTTCTAAACACAAACCTGGAAGCATGAATTCAAATGCATTAAAATAAAAATTCTGATCCTCAAAAGAGATCAAGAAAGTAAAAATACAAGTCAAAACCTAAGGGAAGATATATATGACTTTACCATATATATGACTTGGGTTTAGATTTTAGACTGTATAATCTCCTTTGAATCATCAGGATAAAGATTACAATTGAATAGAAAAATGGAAAAACACAGGGCTGGAGGAGTAGCTCAGTGGTAGAGTGCTTACTTAGCATGTGTGAGACCCTGAGTTCAAACCCCAGCATCACACACACACACACACACACACACACACACACACACACGAAAAACAACATGAACATTTCACAGAAAAACAAGTCTGTGTGGTAAACATTTGACAATAAGTTCAACCTCATTAGTAACCAGTGACTGGTCATTTTATATCTACCAGATCGGCAAAAATGAAAAAGATTGACAATAGCGGACTGAGAATTGTAATAATGGTGAACATTTGGAATAGTGGTAACTCTCATAGTTGTACTAATTAGGGGCTGGGGATTTAGCTCAGTGGTTGGAGTGCTTGCCTTGCAAGCACAAGGCCCTGAGTTCCATCCCTGGCACCAAAGCAAAACAAGACAAAATCCATAATGCTACTAATTAGTGATCTAGAACAATGTAGTAAGGATAAACTTGTGTGTTACTACAACTGCCCAGCAATGCCTCTTCTCTTGTGGTAACTTATTTTTTTGAGGAGGGTTGCTGGGAGTCAAACTCAGGGCCTTGCATTTGCTAGTCAAGCACTCTACCGCTAAGCTAAATCCCCAACCTCTGTGGTAATAGACTTTTAAGATGACTCCCCAATAATTTCCATCTCCTGGTGGCCACACCTGGGTGTAACTCCCTCCCCAAAAGTGTGGGCCCCACCTAGGGACTTGCTTTTAACAAGTCAAATAGAGCAAAAGTGATGGGATTGGGTTTTGGAAGACTGTTTTCTACTACTTCTCACTCTATTTGTTTCATCTTTTTTTACTTGTAAGAACCAAATTGTTGAAGTAAGCTGCCACCTGGAGAGACCCACAACGAGGAGTTGAGTGCTTACCTTTCCATCCTTTTTGGGGTGAGTGCTGGGGCTTGAACTCAGGGCCTTGCTCTTGCTGGGTAAGTGCTCTACCACTAAGCTGAATCTTCCAACTTTACATCTTAATATCACTGTATGCCATGACAATGATCAAGGTATGATTGTGGTGAGTACTTACCATTACTAGGTACAATGCAAAATGTTCCTTAGTTATTGTTTCATTAAATCATTACAAAACCCAATGAGACATATACTATTATTGTCCCTCACTTCATCAATAAAAAAACCTGAAGTGGTAGAAAAGTAAGTAATTTCCCTAAGCTCGCAAAAATAGGTAGCATGCAGGGAAGGTGGGCTTCCAACTCAGGTCTGCCTGAGTTCAAAATGAGATGTTGCTATTTTAAAATATACATTATTGTTAGCTATATTCCTATGTTGTGCAAATAGCACACTAGCAGCTATTTCTCCTTCTGCAGTTTCTCTTTTTTAAAAATGTATTTGTGAGTTATTCACTTTCAAATACTCCCTACTCATCCAGAGTAGCTGTCTGCCATGTCTGTTTTCTCTCTCTCTCCCTCTCTCTTTCTCCCCGATTTCCCAACCTTCAAATAAATTATCTTTTTTTATTTAAAAATGTGTTTGTAATTGATACATAATTATTGTTGGGGGGTTGGGGATTTAGCTCAGTGGTAGAGCACTTGCCTAGCAAGTGCAAGGCCCTGGGTTCAGTCCCTAGCACCCCTCAAAAAAACTACAACAATAATTGTTGGTGTACCATTCGTCTACTCTGTACTTCAATGTATGCATGTAACATCACACTGTGCCCTATAAATATGTACAACTATGTGTCAATTAAAAATACATTTGTTTAAAACTGAGGTCTTGGATTCAGGAGGCTGAGGCAGGAGGATTGCAGCGAGTTCCAGTCAGCCTGGGCTACAGAGTGAGTTCCAGTCAGCCTGAGCTACGTAATGAGAACCTGTCTCAAAAAAAAAAAAAATGGGTCTTCCAACCAATTCAGTATTTTATGAAAAAATAAAGGTGTATTTGAAATGAGAGTGAAAAGGAAAACCAACACCATTTGATATTAGGATGTTAGAGTAAAAGTAACCTTGTAATTTGAACTAAGGAAAAGAAAAGGATCCAGGCTCTTAGAGGGCTTGTAGCAGCTGAAGCGAAACCCAGAGATCACAGTGCAGACTGAGAACAGGTGGCAGCACAGTGACAGGTACCAATGCCATCTGTGTGGCCAAGCAGAAACTCATCTTTCCTTGCATAATCCAAACTGTTATTAATTTATGTGTTGCTGGCAATATCAATTTGCAAAAACCCACAATTTTAAATCTAAATATCCATATTGTTAATGTATAGAACCATCACTAATAAACACAGTTTTCTCAGTATCATGGGAGACGTGTCCCAGGATTCCCCTACCACCACGGACACCACAATCTAAGGATGATAGGGTCTCCTAGAAAATGGTGCAGTATTTGCTTATAACCTACGCACATTTTCCTGCATATTTCGTCATCTGTAGGCCACTTACAATTCTGAATATAATATAAGTGCTATATAACTAGTTGTTATATTGTACCATTTAGGGAATAACACAAGGAAAAAGTCTAGGTGTTCAGTACAGTCATCTTTTGGGGGAGGGTGAACATTTTCAGTCTGTGATTGATCGAATCCGTGAATGCAGAACCATGGCTCTTGAGAGCCAATTGCCAGCTCCTCGCTAATTCCAGGCTTTGGCTGCAGGCCAGCGAGCTTCTTGCTTTTATTATTTGCCACAGAATCCAGGATTCAAAGTGAATAAAAGAGCTGAACGGGAATATAACTCCTGATAATATTGTCTCGGTGCCTTATGCACTTATCCTTTCTGTCTCTCCCCAGGGGAAAAGCAGTTATTCTTACTTATACTAAATCCAGTTGCTCCCCACGGTGGTCATGTAAATCCTGGCACCAAGCACGGGCAGAATAAAGTCAGGCAGTGGGAGGTGTTCACAGGAGAGCAACAGGCGGCCGCAAAGCCTCAAACTGTTCCGTCCATTTTTCTTCTAAAAATACAAGGTTCTATTCATCGAAAACTTTTATATGTTCTTGTGATTTTTCTTACAGAAAAAGCCAATGTGATATGCAGCAAAGAATAACCACTCCTGGTTCACAAAGCACGCCGCCTTTCATTTCCCAGCGTAAGCAAATAACCCGGGAGAGGACAAGCAGGCAAGACTTGGCCTTGACTGCGTTGAGCAGACAAAACTGTCTTCTGCAAAGAGAGATCTGACCTCCAATTAGACAGCTAGGTGATTCTTTAGAGGGAAACCATCTCCTTTCTGCACAGCCATTTTACACAAGGAATTACCTCAAGGCCAAGGGTGAGAGATGTTTGTAACTCTGTTTAAATGTGATTTCTGAGTATCATATCTCTTCTCATTTCTTCCCAGCAGAACAGAGTTGATTACTTAGCATTGGTCAAGATTTAAAGATTATTTAGACCCCGTTGTTCTAGTCTGTCTGTCTTCTCGTCAGTCTTTAAAAAGTCTTTACTTTGTGAGTCCAAATTAGTGTGTGCTTTCGAATGTTTATCCATTAATACACTAAGATAAACATTTAATGAGTTTAAAAAATCACAATCCTACTTCATTAAAAGGTCAACTGGTTTCCATGTTGTAGCCTCCCTTTCTGTTTTGAATTTGCATGTGTTCACTTGACAGGGATAATCCTAGCATATACTGGGTTTTTTCAATCCCTAACATTTTACTGTGGCCTGTCTTTCTGCTATCTCTCTGTTTATTAGTATCTTTATTACAGAGAGGGAAAGAAGGAAAATTTCCAAACCAGTATGTTAAGCATTTTACGAGATACAGTGGTATATGTTTTAGTCTGGGTAATTTATAAGCAACAGAAATTTATTTCTCACAGTGCTAGAGAGTGAGAAGTTCAGGATCAAGGACTGGCAGGTTCACTCCCTGGCAAGGTCCTGTCCTCATAGATGGTGCTATGTGGGTGGCTTCAAACAGCAGAAGAGATTGAAGGACAGAGTGGCCAATAGCTCCCTCTCATCCCTTCAGAATTCCTAAGTTTAAAATCACCAGTGTGATAGTATTAAGATTTGGGGCCTTTAAGAGGTGATTGAGTCATGAGGGTGAAACCTTTGGGAATGGAATTAGTGACCTTAGGCTAAGTCACTAAAGGCAGTTTAGCAAGACCCCATCTCAAAATCTGGAAAAGGGAGGAGGGGGCTGGGGATGTAGCTTAGTGCAAAGGCCCTGGATTCAATCCCCAGTACAGCAATACATTAAAAAAATCAATGTCAATTTCAAGTGAGATTCTTATAATTTAAGAATAGAAACAAAGATATTCTTAGAAGTATCTACCGCAGGAGCCAGACTGCTGGAGAGAGGCAAGGCTGCCTGGGTTCCCCTCGAGGGCTCAGTGCCAGAGGGTGTGATGTAACCGCCCGCAGATGGGAAAGAATGCACGAGCAAGCCAGAGCGCTTTGCCTGTTCTCGAAGTGAATTCTGAGCAGGAGAGATTCTGGGAGAATTCATCCAGACCGTGGGTTTCCATCAGCATGGGCTAAATCCTGTATGGCCAAATGCAGATTGTTAAAGAGAAGATAACATTTGGGGGCTCCCTGGATAGAAGGGCCCAGGCCTGGCCCACAGGATGTACTGGGGAAAGTGGCAGCCTCTTAGGAAACTGCTGCATTCATTCTGAGCAGACTGGTGGCTGGGGATGGGTCCGTGCAGATTCCAGATCTTCTGTAGCTGGATGAGGGCATCCTGTCACAGCACGACTTGGGAAACACAATCAAGAAAAGAGAAAGTGCCACCCAGCACCACATGGCCTCCCTGGATGTACAGCGCTCCCACCAGCGCTCCCGCCTGATGCCAGTGCTATGTACACTCGGCCTGTTCCTCTCCACCAAGGTATTTGTATTCCTCTATGGAGAGAGAAAGAAGGAGGGGAGAATTATGTATTTGGTGTATCTAATTAGACCCAAAAGAGACTGCGTTGAAACTGAAAGGTACTGTTGAATTAGACCTTTTTTTCCTATATCTGAGTCCTGAGACTCTAAAGTTCATACCAGCTATGCAAAGATAAATGTGATATAGTCTGTAGAAAGTCCAACTAACTGGACCTTGGAAAAACCAAAATGGGTAGTGGGGTTGGGCTACAGGAGTTTGTCTCTGGTGTTTAGCCACTAAAGTGATTTGGCTTCTTGATGCTGTTCATGTGTTTTCTCCCTTCTCCCTCAGTACGATTCTTTCTTTCTTTGCAGATGAATTTCCTGGAGAAAGGATCACATTGGTTCTGCTCATCTGTCCACACCCGGCCTCCCTGTAATTAGCTGTGGTCTTCCTTTGGGTCAGTCTCACTCCCTTTACACCCTCCCAACCTCCCCCTAGCCCAGGCAGGTGTGCACATGCGTATTTGCACATAACGACCAACTCCAATGAGGCAAATCTGAGGAATGACATTCCCCATATTTATAAAGAATGAAAGAAAAATACCCAGTGTACAAGTCACTGGGATCTAGATTTTTCTGTCTACAAATATGAGCTTGAATAAAATGGCATGTGATTGTTTCATGCGCCTGACAGGTACTGAGTCCTCAGTGTTACCTGTTATTACCATCAAAGCTACAGCAAAACCTTGGCCTGCTTTCTCCCTTCTGCCCAAGCCTCTTTTCAACTTTGCTTTTTTTTTTTTTAAATCATCGTTAGGATTTCTCTAGTCGCCCTCTATAATTATTTTACACAGGTAAATTATACCTCTTTAACAAGACTGGAGAATGTTCTAGATGTTTTCCCTATGGTTTTTTTTGTTTTTTATTTTGTTTTGTTTTGTTTTGTTTTGTTTTTGATCCTGCAGGAGGAGTGTGAGGCACATAGAACAGGCTCAAATTGGGCTGGGGTTGGGACACAGTGGTAGAGCACTTGCCTAGCCTGTGTGAGGCCCTGGGTTTGATCGCCAGCACTGCAAAAAACAAACTTATTAGAAAGTGCTCGAATGATGCAATGTTTTATTATTCATCTGCTGTGCTAGGCACTTGTTAAATTGGACTGAAAGGACTGAAATTTATTAAATGGTATTGAAATTTCCTATTAATGTGGCAGTAATTAGTTGTAATTAGTAATTAGTAGACATACACAGGACTTTTGTTAATGACACCCACAGAGTGGCCAGAGCCCGAATGTGCCATCTCCCTGTTCCATGCCCGCTGGCCTCACTATGTCTACACTTCAAACAGTCTAAGTTGGGGAATCAAGTAAGATATAACAGGAGAAAATATTAAGAGATATATAGGTTCCAGACCTATTCTATGACTCTAAAAAGAAATCATTTCAAAAGCTTTTCTTATGGAAAATTTTTAACATATACAAAATACAGTAAAAGAACAGTTTAATGGAATCTCTAACATCAAAAGTTACCAAATTTATGGCAAGTCTTACACCACAGTTGTCCAATCTACTTGCCTTCTGCTAGACTATTTTAAAGCTAAGTAATACCAAATTGTTCCTTCTATAAAAATTTCAGGATATATCCTTCAAATGTAAGGAATCTCTTATTAAACATAACCATAATGTCACTAAAATAATTTCTCTTGTATCATCAAATATTCAGTTAGCATTCACATTTCCCCAATTGTCTCATTAATGCTTTCAGAGTTTTAAATCAAGATCCAAATGAGGCACACCTTTGTGTTTGCTGAAAATTTTTTCTTTGGTTTCTTTTAATCTATAGGTTCTTTTCTTCCTGCACTAATCTTCATAATTTGCTGAAAGAACTAGATCATTTGCCCTGTGGAGTCTCCTATATCCTGGATTCAGTGAGTAAATTCCCATATCCATGTGGGTTATGTTCTTGAGCCAAGCGTATTTCCCGTGAAATGGAAGTTGACTTTTCAGCCCTGTCCGGTGGAATTTACTGTCACAGTGGAAGTGCTCTACAGCTGCACATGGCTAGTGTGTCAATGTGCCTGAGGAACTGAATTATTTGTTTTTTCTTTTAATTCATTGGAATAGCCACAGGTGGCTAACGCCAGCCATGTTGGTCAGCACTTAGGGGTATAATTGAAATTGAAATAGACACACATGGCTAGTGGCTA
The DNA here is from genome assembly GCA_004026905.1 of Hystrix cristata. Classification (NCBI taxonomy): domain Eukaryota; kingdom Metazoa; phylum Chordata; class Mammalia; order Rodentia; family Hystricidae; genus Hystrix; species Hystrix cristata. The sequence goes on from PVJO010005211.1 coordinate 68,749, forward strand.
CACAATTGGATTTGGATTTGATAGTATTACAAAAATAGTTGGTAAGTGGTGAACTTCCACTAGGGGGTGCACAGTGTCCGGTTGTCTGCAGTGCCAGCAGCCCCTGGTGATCGTCTATATCCATTTACTCATTCATTCATGGAAGTTGCAAAATAATCAATCATACTTCATCAGCAAAAGTTCGGAATAACTATACAAATACTTGTACCAACAATATGACTACTGGAAAAAATGTGTGACATCCCAATCAAATTGTGATGTTTTAAATACTTTGAAATAGCTCTTTTCTGTGTGGTTAAGCTACCCATTCTGTCCACAACTGGTTCATTCATTTCAATTTTTTATTTTCATAGTTGTTTTCCTCTAGCCATGTAAAACATTTTTCTGATTCCAAAGTCAGATCTCTACATAAGGCCATGTCTTGGAATATGTAGCTTCTGTCACCATTCCCTCCACCTTTTGTCCCTCCTATTTTCTGGGGAGCTTTTTTAAAAATTAGGTTTTGGTTTACCGTCCACTGAAGCTAGTAAATCTGGAACTTCAAAAATTACGAAGCAGCCCATGCCACAAACATTCCCATCTTCTTTCAGGGCTCATCTCATTCTTCCTTCTTTCCATTTGATGTGTCCAAAGTGAGCGTAATGGCAGTAATGATATCCGTGACAGTTTTGCATAAATGTGGTTCTGGTCAGCAGTTGAAAATACCAAGTTGTTTCATACTACTTTTTATGTTTGTTAGGGTCACAGAGTAGATATGAAGCCATTTTGCATTTTCTGCAGATATATACTTTTCTCTGTAAGCATCAAAATGGTGCAGCCATGAAACAGTGGCATCAAAACTCATATGTCCCCTGTGAGAAATTTGGGACCATGCACTTACTAAATCCTAGAACAAGAAGTCTTTGAGAGAAATGATTTAGTCCCATTATACTGCTCAGGTCTACACTGAATGACTGTGGATAACTATTACCATGATCCACACCGAAAATACACTTGTAATAGAGCTTCATGCAGGCAGCCATGAAAATGTGCCTTGGACTCCTGCAACTCTAGAGAGTGGAATTGAGGGGGGCCCAGTGACTGTGCACTTGGAAATCAATTGTAGCATTAAAGAAATCTTTATTGAGGTAAAATTTATATATCATAAAATTCATGCTTTTAAAGTGTATAAATCAGTATTTTTGTATATACACAAAGTTGTGTAACTACCACCACCTAATTCCATAATATTGTAATCATCCAAAAGGAAACTACCCACCAGCCCTCTCTCCCCACTCCCTTGTCCCCTCCTGCTGTGGCAACCACTTTTGTCTCTTTGGATTTGCTTATTCTTAATATTTTATACAAATGGAATCATATGGTATGTGTTCTTGTGTGTCTAGCTCCTTTTGCTTACCGTTTTTAAAGTTCATCTCTATTGTAGTATAGATCAGTGTTTCATTCCTTATATTCTCTCCCTCCATTTAATAAATTGTGGCAAAATATGCATAACAAAATTCACCTTCTTAACCATTTTAAATGTACTGCTTAGTAATGTTAAGCACATTCGTATTATTGTACAGCCAATCTCCAGAACTTTTTTCACCTTCTAAAACTGAAACTCTGTCCCAGTGGACAGCTACTCGCCATTTCCTCTCCTCCCTCAGCGCTGCTAACCACCCTCTTACTCTTCTGTCTCTATGAATTTGATTACTCTAGATATTTCATATAAGTGGAATCATACAGTATTTGTCTTTTTGTGACTGGTTTATTTCACTTAGCGGAATGTCCTAAAAGTTCATCCATGTTGTAGCACATGTCAGAATTTCCTTCCTTTTGAAAATGTATACTTGGTTTAAAATAAAAAATTAAAAAAAAAAATTTTAATAGTTTCATGTTTTATAACGAATGCATTAATTCATTCATATATGTGCCTGTGAATTTAAGCCAATATTTATCTAAAAAAAAAAAAAAAAAAAGAAAATGTATGGATCTGGAGACCATCATGTTGAGCGAAATAAGCTAGATTCAGAAAGATAAATATAGCATGTTCTCCCTAATATGTGGAATCTAAAAAAGATGACATGAAAGTAGGAGGAAGTCTGTTGTTAGACTAGAGGAACTGGGTATAAGGAAGGGTAATGGGAGGATGGATAAGATTCATATACATGCACTGAAACCCAATACTGTGTTTTGTAAAATTAACAGGCACTAAAAATAAAAGTGGAAAAAAGAATTTCTTTCCTTTTTAAGGCTGGATAGCGTTTCATTGTCTGATACATATTACTTCATTCTTTTATATGACCAAATTTTATATTCCTTTGTATGACACATCGTATGGATCTATAACATTTTGCTTATCCTTTCATCAGTTAATAAACTCTTTTAGTCAATATGAATGATGTTGATTGGAACACTATGTACTTGCATGTGGAAATGTGTTTTTAATACTATTGAGTATGTACCTAGGAGTGGAATTGTTGGCCCTATTATAACTATATATTTAATTTTGTGAGGAACTGCAAGAATTCCAAGCAGGTCCACCACTTTACATTCCCACCAGCAATATGTATGGGTTCCAATTTCCTTACATAACTGCCAGATCTTGTTATTGCCAATCTTTTTTTTATCATAGCCATCCTAGTTGGTGAGACATGTGTCTCATGGTTTTGATTTTTATTTCCCTAATGATTTTGTTGAGTATCTATTCGTGCCCATAGCCATTTGTACAACTTCATTCAAGAAATTCTATTCAAATCCTTTGTAACTTTTTCACTGAGTTATTTATCTTTTTCTTATTAAGTCCTGTTCTTTATATATTCTGTATGTAAGTCCTTTATCAGATATGTGATTGGCAAATATTTTGTCCTTTTCTGTGGGTTACCTTTACCTTTTTTGTCCATTGCCTCGTTTGCCCTGAGCCCACCCTGTCCGCAGCACCTCTTAGCCGCAACTGAACAGCCCAAGGATGACGTGGCAGCTCATTCCTAGATGTGGGACTTTTCTCATGGCCCATTTTGGCTCAAGTTCTCGCCAAAGGAAAAGCTTTCCCTAGACTCCTTCATGATGTTTCTGTGTTAGTTACTTTTCTCTCGTTGCTGGGCAAAATACCTGACACTCAAAATTAGGGGAAGAAAGGTTTATTTGGCTCACAGTTTGTAGAGGTTTCAGTCCACAGTTAGCTGGGTCCAAGGCAGGGCGGCATGGCAGACAGGCAGAAGGCAGCCAGGTAAGCAAGGACGCAAGCGCGCCGCTAACCAGCTTCTTCCCGTATTTTATATCTTGTCCAGGCTGCCTGGCTTTAGGGTGGGGAGCGCTCCCACCCTTAACCCTAATACCCTTAATCTTAGTGTCACACCCCTGCTCCCACTCTAGATCCAGCTACCTCTAACCACATGAGGCTTTGGGGGGACATTTAGACACAACCATAACAGTTTCCATCCAAATTTCCCTCCTTTTCTTCTCTATTCCAACCTTCTCCTGCTCCTGCCCCATGTGCTTGAACATCAGCATTTCACACATACAAAAATCTTTGCACATAAAATCCCATCTCAGTGTCTGCTCCTTGGAGGACCTAGATGGGTACACTGTGCAATGATGGTGCCTATGCCACAGAAAGAGTTTAAAAAGCTCAAGATCACCTTCCTTCTGGAAGGGTTGGCAGTAGTGACCAGAAACAAAAACAGAAGTACAGATTTGGAATCCCATTTTCCACGGTGTTTCAACTCAGTGAAGAATGATGATATTTGAGCCAGACAGATCATACATGGGTTTGAATATCACCTCAGCCACTTACTCATTTTGTAGTTTTGACAAGTTATTTAATTTCCCTATGCCTCAAGTTTCTTCATCTGCAAAATGTGAATGGAGGTGCTATCTCGTCATTCTTTTGAAGATTAAGTAAAATGTTGTAACAAGTACCTAGCAAAGGACACACAGTGAGAGCTCCCCGATGTCAGTTTCCTTCTGGTCCCTCCCGGGCAGGAGCTAACTGCAGCCCCACACTCAGCTAACTTCAAAGGCAAGTGATAACTTCACTCTAGAATGAGCTGCCTGGTGGTTATAGGAGCAAGCAGAATAGAGGGTACAGATTTTCCTCTTTTCTTCCCCAGTCTCCTCAGGCTCAGCTTTTGCCTCGTTGGTTCCTGACCACTTAACGGATGAGCTCTGCTCAAGGTTCCCACGTAAGCACCAGGCTCAGAGCCACAAACCAGGCTGACCTGGCTCCTGCGCGGGCAAAGCATTTCTGCCTTCTCCTCACTAGAATTTTTGCGCTGCTCTGAAGTGGCTCCTCTTTGCCTCCAGCCCCCATGCTGCCCCAACCTCCACTTTTAGCCCGCTTACTTCTGCCTTTTAAATCTTCAAACAAAGTTTGCCCTTTTCTATTGTCCTGACAGGCTTCATCATGGCCTCTCCCCTCCCACACACACTCTGAATTCCACAGGTTCTTTGTGGTTAGCAGGAGCTTGGAAAGGAATCTCCACTTGGTTCTGGTTCAGCCCTACCACTTCACAATTCATATTATGGTTGGAATTGTGGATTATGAGTGTATATTGTTGTGTGGTAGAGATTACAAAGTTATTTTTTGCCTATCAGAAAGTAAAAAAAATGTAAGTTTTAATCCTGTAAACTCATATTTAAAACTTTGTAAACTCCCCCTTAGCTAGAAATGTTCTGGAAAGCATTATTTAAAGCTGAGATGATGCCTGGAGAAAAATTACCTGTACTGCCATGTTAAGCAAAAACATCTGATGAGGCATCGGGTTCTGTGTGAAAAATGAGTGGGGTGACCCCGAGGGGCAGCTAGGATCCCAAACAGGGACAAATAGCCAAATAATTAGTTTCTTAACATCAGTCTGGTTCAGAGATAATGAGTATATAAAAATCTCAGCGAGGCCCTCTGTAGACTTGACAGGAGGTGTCCAGCTCTTCCTCCATCTGTCAGTCAGGCCCTCGACTGTGTGAGTAGGCTCTTAGCGTAGCTCAGGCCTGGCAGGCTCCCTCCCAGCACCTCTTCTCCTCCCACTTACCCACTTCTCACCATCATTCCTTCGGCTTTTTCTTCATCCTCAGACTTGAAAGGTAGGAGGGACAGAAAAACACATAAGGTCATTGTTAGAGAGCTACAGGCCTCAGTCTCTTTTTCCTTTGTTCTTGAGTCTCTTGAGGATACCATGGGCCAGGACAAAGGACAAAGGAGTCTTAATGGAGAGAGAGAAGAAAGTTCTGGCCTCACTTTTAGAAACACAGCTACTCATAGGAAACACAAACACATAAAATGTACGTTGATATAATGTTCTTGATGGTTGATAATACAGTCACACATCATTTAACCACATGGTACATTCTGAAAAATGTGTTGTTAGGTGGGGACATCAGAGTGTACTCATACCAACTAATACTGTAAGGATTTCACTAGGCAACATAATCTTATGGAACCACTGTTTAATATGTGGCTTGTCACTGACTAAAGTGTTATTACAGGACACATGATTGTATTTCAGAGTAATTGGGACCCAGGACCTAGGACTTATGGAGACAGTCAAGAAAAAAATAAAAATGTAAATATAGCCAGGCATGATGGCACATGCCTGTAATCTCAGTTAATCTCAGCACTTGGGAGGCTGAGACAGGAGGATCACCACGAATTCAAGGCCAGCTTGGGCTACATACTGAATTCAAGCCCAGCCTGAACTATGTAGTGAGTCCATGTCTAAAAAACAAAACAAAACAAAACAAAACAAAAAACCAACCAAAAACAAAATAAAAATGGTGTAGCTTTGGTTCAGGGCACTTAAAATGGAGCTGGAAGGCCACTTACCTTAGTTACTTTCCTTATCACTGGGACAGAATACCTGATACCCACAATTTAAAGGAGCAGAGGTTTATTTTGGCTCATGTTTTAGAGATTTCAGTCCGTTTTTTGCATGCTGAAACACAGAAACAGCATGGTGGATGGGCCTGGGTGAAGGAAAGCTACTCATGTCATGGCGACTAGAAAGCACAGAGTGAAGGGAAGACCTAAAAATGGAGATCTAGCCTTCTAGGTTTTACCACCACGACCCACCTCTTCTGACCAGATCCCAACTTCTAACACCAAGTCACCCATAACACCCCCATAATCCAGTCACCTCCCACATATATGAGTCTTTAGGGGTCGTTTTAGGTCCACACTGTATCACCACTGTCGACCAGAGCTTAGCTGAACCTTTGGACTAGGATGTCTTTCCAGATGCAAGCAGACTGGGCCATCTGAAATTTCCTTGTTAATCTTTGCTGATTTTCTGTACAATGAACTGCCCCCAATCCTTTTCGTATAAAACAGCTTAACTTTTGCCAGCCCCAAGCATAATCCTGACTAGAAATTTAAACTATGAATATGACCCTCTACCACTTAAAATTATAAATATAACCACCATTTTGTAATTGGTGACCATATTTTCATGACTGTTTGAATCTATATTTTCCCAGATTGCAATCCTAATTAGCCCCAAATAAATTAATTTATTTGTTATCAACTAGGCTGATTTTCTTTTTAGATGACAGAGCCTTAGGTTTTCATAGCAAACATCTGAGAGTACTTAATGATCTAGAGAGGTTCATTCTGGAGAGGTTTTAGGGTACAAGGACCAATAGATCTAAAACATTTAAAAGTAACTATTCATTTTCTATTGTTGCTGTAACCGATTCTTGCAAATTTAGTGGTTTACAACAAGTCAAAATTACTATTTTACACTTCTAAGGGAAAGAAATCCAAATGAGTCTCACTAGGCTAAAATCAAGGTTCTGGTGCAGATGTGTTCTTCCTGAAGGTTCTAGGGGAGAATCTTTTCCTTGCCTTTTCTGGCTTCTGGGTTCCCCGCATGCCTGGGCTGGGGCCTCCTTCCACCTTTAAAGCCAACAATGGCAGGTTGAGTCTTTCCCCATATCACATTCCTTTGACATTGACTCTCCTGTCTCCCTTCTCCATATTTAAAGACCCTGTGATGACATTGGGCCCACATGGATAATTCAGGATAATCTCTATTGTGAAGTCAGCTGATTAGCAACCTTAATTCCATCTGCAGGGTTAATGCCCTTTGCCAGGGAAGACAGCATATTCAGGAATCTGAAGATTAGGACACAGACATCTTTTTTTTTTTTTTTCCTTTTTTGAGAAAAGGTCTTGCTATGTAGCCCAGGCTGGCCCCAAACTCGAGGTCATCGTCCTGCCTCAGCCTCCCGAGTGCTGAGATGACAGGTGTGTGCCACCACACTGGGTTTAGGACACAGACATCTTCAGAAAGCCATTATTCTGCCCACCATAGTAACCAGTCTTGGTCGTCATTCAAAATTCTTTGTCATTTCCCCCTGTTTAAGTCTTTATATTAATTCTCCGCAGAAATGGAGCAGATATTGTGATTATATCGTTTTTTCAGAAGTGAAGCAAGAGAGGCGATAAGAGGGGATGGTAAACCTCACATCACTGAGATAATTTGTTTATTCATTCAACAAATGAATTCTCTGCCCCTTCACATAAGAACATTTAACTTTGCTAAGTAACAGCAAAGTTAGGATTGGAACCCAGATGGCTGATACTCTGCTCAGTTCTCTTTCCATCATCTGACTCAGGTCTGCCCTGATCAAGAAATGAATAGAAATCATAGCCAGGGCAATTGATGGAGATATTGAATTATACATTGTATTAGAGTTACAGGAGACTCGAAAGAATAAGAGGATAATTTCCCTTTCTTTCTGCTTCCTGTGAGAGCCAAACCCTCGAATGCCGGGTCCGGGATCTTTTTCCCCAACCCTCACCTCACATCCTCAAACTCCATCTGCTCCTGTTTCAGGGAAAGGGGTTTGGAGCGTAATTGTGTTTTAAGGGCCACTCTCATTTTTGTTTTAAAAGTTAACCTTGAAAAAGCAAAAGTTAGCCTTGAAGGAGCTAAAGTAAATCTGCTTCCTTGAAGCAATGGTGAGAGAGGCAGACATGTGAGTTAAAGAGGGTGGTGAAGCTAGGTGGGCACACGTCTGTAATCTCAGCACTCAGGAGACCAAGGAAGGACAATTGCTTCAAGTTCAAGAACAGTTTGGGCTACTTTGTGAGTTCAAGGCCAGTCTGGACTACACAGCAAAACCCTATCTCGGCAGAAAGGCAACAGGGGAAAGAGAGGGGAAAGGGAAAATATGGAAAATGATGAATGAACCTGCTGTAAATAGGGAGGGAGGGAGCAGAGGGGAGGGGCGGGGGAGAGGGGGGAGAACCAAGATGCATCATGTATAGGTACAGAATAAATGTAATGAATGTGACCGTTGTATGCAGAATGTACCAATACATGCTCTTGGTTTAAAATAAAATTAAAAAAAATATTTTAAAAAACCCTATCTCAAAAAGAAAAATAAAAGACGGAAACAAAAATAGAAAAGGTAGTAGATCCCTGTGACTGTTAACATGCTCACAATGGGACCATAATTCATATGTCTCACTACCAGGTAGCTCTCAGCCACCTGTGGTGCATACATGACTGTCTCACTGGGCGGCGTGGGACAGTCCACCAGATGGTGCAAGTCAGTGGGAACGTGTTACTTGTGATATGTCAAATTGACTGGAGGAGAGACGCCCAGCAGGTTAGTAAAGCACAGTTCCAGGTGTGTCTGTAGCTGACTAACATGGAGGCCAGCAAACTGAGAAGATAAGGCCACCCTGATTCCGCAGGGCACCAACCAATGGGATTACAGCTTAGCTGGAATAAAGATGGAAAGAGGAAGGAGGTGTGCCCAGAAGAGTCTCCGGGGCTCTAGTGTCTTCAGCCTTCCAGTGCAGACTTGCACCACTGACTGTCCAGTGAACTTCCAGTCTTCAACCTGGGATGGGTGCCGCTCCCTTGATCCCTCTTGTTCCTCAGCTAAGGTAGGAAGCCAACATGGGCCTCATGTAAACAAGAATGAGAAACTCAAAGACCCTCAGGACTAAAAGTGGCCGTCCTCTCCCTGGAGCCGCATGGTCCCTTCCCTCCCTCCTCTTCTCTGCAAATCTGCTTCCCTCTTCACTCATTCCAAGTGTGACCATCTCTGCTTTCCTGTGGGGGCTCTAAGTCACTCCCCAAGCTCCTCTGTTCATGTTTTCCTAGTTACCATACTTACAATTATTAAACTCACATTTTACATTGTGCTGAAGAGTACTGAAGGATGATAATTTTTGAATTTCCATTTTGGGAATTCTCTGTTATTGATTCTAGATATTTTTACCTTTCTGATGTTCTCCTTCATTCCTGGCCTAGCAAGTTATGCGTAATATTTTAAAGGCCCAGCAAAATATGTAATATGTAGGTTAAATTTACAACAAAACGCTGTCTCTAGTGGCAGTGTGCATGCATCATGATTCTCGACATGCTTAGTAAGTGAAGAATGTTTTCTTTTTTAAAAACTCAAAAGACTGACAAATATTTCTTAGTAGCTGGACAAAGTCCCCAGAACCATCTTTTGGGTTAGTTGTCCTTTGATTCAGTAATGATCTATGACAAGTGACACGGTTGGGCAGAAAAGACACGGCACAGGAGTGAGCCCTCTAAGTCACCGCAGGTCTCAGTGATGGTGACTGTGTCCTCAGCACATCCCTGTCACTATGTCCATTACACTGAGGGGGACAAACAGGCAGCTGACATTCATGGCAGAGACAGCTAACTATCCGTGGAAAGTCATGGTCCTACTCCCTGGGGCGGCGCTGTCCTGGGAATCAGCCACACAGCACTACAGTTCAAAGGACTGTGTTTCCCAGTCCTCCCTGCGCCTGAGTGGGCCATATAACTGATGCTCCCTGGAACATGGGCAGAAGTGCCCTGCACCACCCCAGGCCTGGCTGCCCCACCACCTGGGCAAGCCTTGCTGCATACACACGCTCCCTGGTGCTTCCCTCTGCCAGATGGAGGCAGAGGCCCTTGAAGGTCTAGAGAGAGTGAGAAATGTTCTCATGTAAAGGGGCAGAGAATTAGTATTTTGGGCTCTGTGCCCATGTGGTCTTTGTTAGAATTACTCAGGTCACATCACGGCACAAATGCAGCCACTGACAATACAACCAGTGGTCACAACTGTGGTGTGTTCAAACTTTATTTCCCCAAAGAGGCAACAGAAGGCTGGATTTGGTTCACAGGAAATCCAAGTTTGAGTGCATCTCTGCTGTGTGATCTTGGCCACATCAAGTAACCTCTCTGAGCTTCCATGTCTTCATCTATGAAATAAAGCTGTTGCATTTGGCCTCAGAATTCTCTAATATCTCCATGATTCCATGATTTCAGCCCATTAACTATTTTCATGTACTTTTCGACAGTGATGTATTTGTGTGCATTTTTAAATACTCATAGTCTATTACATCAAAACAACTCTTAAAAACTAAAGAAAATTAGCTCACAATACATGGCAATTAATCTGTTTTTCCAAGTTTGGGGAACAGTGAAAGACAAAATGATGAAGGGAAGAAGAAAAGCGTCAAGCGCTTCTACAGGTTATAAAACTTAGCAGATTAAACACTGAAAGCATGTCAGTGACTGAGTTCCAAGTGCACATTCTCATTGCACAGATGTTGGTGCTTGATCAGAGCCACTGTGTGGGGCGAACTGCGTCTTTCCTTGAACTCACAGCATCATAATAGGAACCCTGGGAGCTAAAGAACCGTTTAGTGCAACATCTGCAAGACCCTTTGAGAAGCGAGGAGTGATGGCATGAGCCCTCCCACAGCAGAGCAATTTGCTTGGCAGAAGGAAGTTAATGTGTTAAACAAGAAATATCAGCTATTGTGGGTATAACAATAATGAGATCTATCTTTGCTCTTAGGCAGCAACCTACTTTCAAGGGGCCTTTCGCATGGGAACCTTCTCAATCCCCTATGAGTGGGACACCAGAAAGTACTATAGTATTATTCTCATTCAACAGAAGGAAAGCAGTAAAACACTTAGGAATGTCACATCTGTGTCTGCCCAAGTCTCAGTCTACCCAGTGTAACATCAGGACACAATATATTATCAAATACCATATCCAATTGATTCCATGTGGAGAACAGTAGTAGTAGCTATTTTTTTTTATGAGTAATAATACACAAACAATACAGCTCATTAGTCAAATGTTAAGATTCCCTGTCACTTTAATCCTATGACAACCTGGTGAGAAAGGCTGAATCTGTGGTGTGGAGGAAGGAAACTGAGGCACAGGCAGAAAATGGCATGCCCGCCTCACCCGACCTGGCACCTAGGTCTCTTGATTTGGAAAACAAGCCCATGTGTTAGATTTAGACATTACCCCGAAGTATGGCATTTGAGAAAACAGCCACAACAGGAAGGTCACTTTCTTCTGGCTTTCTTCCACCTTTCTCCCCCAAAGCAGGTCGTGACCTCTTCATGAGGCGCCCTCCTTACACCTGGAGAACAGGAGCAGCTAGACCTCTGAAGACACAGGGACCCAGAAGAATCTGAACACACAGGACTTGCTACATTTCCCCAGTCAGTAAACTTGGATGCCCTTTGTCCGATCATACCTCTCCGTGACTGTCCACCTGTTTGTCAAATCTGTGCATAAAAGTGTACAAGTTTACCTTTTCTCTTTCAGTCTTCATTAGGAAGACTCTTGGGTCACGTGAAACTTACATCAGATAAATTTTGTGCCTTTTTCTTGTTAATCTGCCTTGTTTAAGGGCCTCAGCCATGAACCCAGCCGTGAGTGAGGAAAAAGTAACTTTTTCTCCACTACACATTTTACTTATGGTTCATGAGCAGAAGTCTCATGTGGGACAAAGGGAGTGAAACAGGGCAGGAATACAGCGTCCAGGCTGCTATCACAGGTTGCATCTTCTCCTGCCTGCATTTCCCGGTACTGCTGGCCACAGAAAGGCTCCCACCTGTGGTACCTGTGGTGCTACTCTTGCGAACCATCCTATTACGGTCGCAAAGCAAAGCTGGGTGTCCGCAGCAGCACGGTGACTGAGCAGCTGAGAAGGTTGCCACTGCTCATGTTTCTCTGCTCAAGGAGACTGACAGCCAGTCTTTCCATCTAACTTTGCTGTCCCTACTCTCAACAAGCAGAAAGTGCCATTTCCCCTTCCGCAACACTCTTCCTCAATTTGGTTAATCCCAACTCAGCCTTCGGCTCTCATTTTAGCACTCTGCCCTGGGATGACTTCGCATTGCTGCCCAAGTGGCTTGGTTAGTAATGACACATTCACCTCGATGATCATATGATTATTGTCTCTCTCCCAACTCAAGAATTGTGAGTCCGGAGACTGGAGATTTAGCTCAGTGGTTGGAGTGCTAGGCAAGCAAGCACAAGGCCCTGATCCCCAGCACCAAAAAAAAAAAAAAAAAAAGAATTGCGAACAGGAATTTTGTTGGTTTCTGCTCATCACTATATCGGTACCACCAGGCAGGAAATCTGGCCACATAGTAGGCACTTCGTTTGAACAAATATACGTATGGATGGATTGATGGATGCATGAATGAATAAATGGATGTATGAGTCTTAAAAAGTTTTAAGATTAGAGCAGCCAGGTGTAGTGCAAGATTCCCAGTCAGGTTTGAATTTCAGATAAACGAGGAATAGTTTTTTTAGTGTAAGTATGTCCCATGACATCTATGGTTCATATTTGTACTAACATAGTTGCTCATTGTTTATCTGAAATTCAAATTTCATTGAGTGGGGCTGGCGATGTGGCTCAAGTGGTAGAGCACTTTCCTAGCAAGCACAAGGCCCTGAGTTCAATCCCCAGCACCCCCAAAATATTTTTTAATTGAATATCTTGTATTTTTATTTGCTAAATCTAAGCATTGGCAATAGAAGAAATTTTGGAAGTCATAGTTCAAACTCTTCATTTTAAAGATAATGAAAATGGGCCCTAGAGAGGTCTTAAGGAAATTTTCCTTAATGGCGATTGTAAGTGTGGCTTTCAAGTCTCTAAATCATGGACTTCCTTTCTAGGTCATTTAACTCCTTCAAAGGAAGGCAGAGCCTAAATATCTAGAGAGATACGACCGTGAGGTCTGTGTTTGTCTATTTCATCACTGCTGCAAAATAGTATCTAAAGGACCTATAAAGAGCGGAGGTTTCTTTCGACTCGCAGTCTTGGAGGTTTCAGTTCCTGGGCAGTTAGCCCATCAGTTTGGGACCTGCAGTGAGTTCACGACCGAGGGGGCTTCTTCCCTCACAGTAGCAAGGAACTGAGAGAGCGGGGGAGAGAGAGACCCCAATACCCCACCCAAGCGCCCTGCAGCACTACAGGTTGAAGACCGAGCCTTTTGGGGACACTTAAGATCCAAACTACAGCAAGACCCCATATCCACAAGTTCCTGAAGCAACTTTTGAATGTGACAATAACATAATACAGTAAATTCCTCTTATTATTGAGGTGGTTTGAATGGCATTTCTATCCAAGTACTTTCATGTTTTATTATTTCAGGTTGTTATTCTAATCATCAGACTGCCATTCACATAGAGGCTCAATGAATATTTATTAAAGAAATCACAATCGAACAATTGGCCTCTTATCTGTATTCAGCTGAAGACTTTGTCCCTAGATATTTGCACTAAAGCATACTAAAACCAAAAGTCAAAACATCATATTAGTTAACAGGATATTCTTCTGATATATTCAGCAAAAGGAAACGGAAAACATTATTTTCACATTAATCATGCTACATAAATTTGGCCAAATATGGTCAAACATATTGTGATGAATCCTCTTTCAGTCTTGCACTTTGCCTTACAATTGTTCCAGCAGGATTTCATGTTTTGGTCATGCACGCCGAGAGGTGACAGGGAACAACAGTTGGGATTATTACAGTGAACCTCAGCAGAACAGGAGGCGGAATATCACACACATCCCCCAAATCAGATCTGTCAAAAGAACAAAATTACAACTTAGTTTAACAATTCAGTTTAAACCAATCTCTTCTGCTCAGCCCATCAGAACATCTGCTTATGAGTGTTGCTGATTCTAGAATTAAAAATAGGGTCATTGAAAGTGCGATGTGGGACTGTTTAATGAGTGAATCCATTTTCATTTTTAGCCTGGTTTGTTCGGGAACTAAGACCAGAACAATGGCCTCCTGTACTTTTTATTTAACAGAGTAAACAATAAACCAGGCCGACCTATGAACTGCAAGATTGGCAGTGATGTTTGGGTAGAACAGTCACCAGCCTTTGATAAGTAGCCTCTGTAAGGCCACAAAGTCATTCTTCTCTCTCTGGAGCATGGCAATAATGATTCTTGATTTTGTAGCTAAAACAAGACTTACCAGTTTGCAAGTAATAACCTTCAGGAACACACTTTTCAACTGATCCTCATAACCTTGGTTTATGTTTTCTTGTTTCAAGTTATCACTTTCATGTTACTATTTATACATCTTCCTTTACCACTATGGTGTGTGCATTTAAAACAAAAACAAAAACACTTGTTCTGCCTGGTGGTCATGTACACCTGTAATCCCAGTACTCTGGGGGGCTGAAGCAGGGGGACTGCGAGTTCGAGCCCATGCGAGGCAACTTAGTGAGACCCAGTTTCAACATAAAAAATAAAAAAGGGCCAGGAATGTAGCTCACTGCAAACCCAGATTTCAATTCCCGGAACAGAAAAACAAACAAACCAACCACAAAATCCAAATTTCTTTGCCCAAGCCCACAAAAACTAAACATTAAAAGAAATGTAACTAGGATATAATGAAACCAGAGGTCAAATTATACCACTTACTAGGGAGTAGCTTCAGCATAGAAAGAGCCACAATGAAGAATTTTAAACTTTCAAACTATATTCATTTTTCTTTTCAATTTAATGTCAGTTTCTCAGAATAGGAAACAGATGTAGATATCCATGATAATGATAAACTCAAGAATAAAATAGAGGGGCTGGGGATTTAGCTCAGTGATTAGAGTGCTTGCCTTGCAAGCACAAGGCCCTGAGTTCGATCCTCGGCACCACAAAAATAAAATAAAATAAAATAAAATAAAATAGGCATTTCAGTATCAATAAATTCCTGGATGATATATTCTAAAACTTGCGAAAGTTGACGATAACGAGATGAAACCTTTCTTGTCAGACCCAGCCAAAGTGTGAGCCGGGCAGCCGTGAAGGAGAAAGGTTCATGCCTGCCCATCCTGGTAGCTCTTTTCTCACGGACTTTGTCAAGTAGGTTCCCCATGCTCTGCACACCTTGCACATTAACACAGGTTTCTTTAACAAGGTTTATCTTCATTATTCTTTAAGACTGTGATAATTCAGGTAAGATGCCCTGGCCCAGGAATGGTGCCTCCAAGAATGAGCTGCTTCCAACTTCTGCCTCAGGCCTCCGAGACCAATGGACTCTGTATTCCAGTAGCTGACATAAATTTCTCCCATTTTTGCCTTTAAGAACTTCCGCTTGTCTCAATGTCCTTAAATACACGGATGGTTTACTGTGGCTTGTGTATTTACACGGTAATGTTTGGATATTTCCAAATACATATCATTGTTCTTTGGAGAATCTCTCTGGTTGTGTTTTTGCTTAACAAACTAAATGACTTTTCTTATATAATAAATTTGTCAGGAAAGAAACCTCGAGTTTAAAGATAAATGACTTCAGTGTACAGTATTTGCTCCTTCATACCCAGATGTGACCTTTTAGTTCTGATTCCTGAAAAGCCATTTGAATAGCTGGATGGAAGTTTCCTTTCTCTTAATTCTCCAAGATGCTCCCATTTCTGAGTGCAGATGCTGTGGGTCTCATTCCAGTTGCAGACCTTCTGGAGCTGAGCGTCCTGGGCATTTGAGAGCCAAACTCCCACAGTGCTTATATCCAGTTTCATGTGAATCTCGAGGGGTATTAGAATACGCCAACATAAAATATGCCTGGAAATTTCCTCAGAATATTTGATCAGATTTGTCAGAAATCTGTTTATTTATCAAGAACGAATTTAAATCACCTGAACAGAACATTTCTGTAGAAAGCTTTTGAACCAGCATGAAATTGAAACTGTCTAATGGGTTACCAGTCTCTGAACTTTCAAAGTGGAATAGGAAGCCTGTGAAGCTAAGCCCTACCTCCAAAGAAGACGTGGCTTCTGTCTTACTGATAAAAGAATTAGGCAGCCTTTGCCCTAACACACAGGAAGACATTTCTATCAAAAGAAAGTTTCAGTACCTGTAAATCTCCTGGCCAAGAATTTACTAGAAGAGATAAACAACATTCTAGGTGGGATTGTCTTAAACATCTCCAAAAGTAGTTCTTGAGTTAGAGGCCAGCCTGGCATACAATAGTGAGTTCAAGAGCAGCTTGAACTACACAGTGAGGCTCTGTCTCAAAAAACCAAAAAAAAGTAAACCCGTAGCTGGACCTGTATCTGGACACATGTTGTGGTGGACTTACTGTGATCAACTTGAGCAGGAAGGCCCAGCTGGACTGAGTTGGTGGGTTCTGGGCATAAAGGATCCACCTGAGAATTGTTGCCAACACAACGTGCAGGAGAACGGGAATAGAAGATGGCGGCCGGCTGTTTCCCAGGAGAAGCTCTGTTGTGGCTGGTTCTCCTAAAGGGAACTCAGCTGTTCTCATCACAGAAGAAGCTTGGGACCTTGCTGTCCTCAGGTACTGCTGCTGTTAGCCTCAGGAGAGCTCTGGTCTTCCTCTCTGCTGTGAGTGTTGTACCCTGGCTCTATTATAGATTTGTTCAGCCTTTTAGTGCAGACACGGATGTACAGGGGACATTGCTGTCTGCTCCCGGTTGGATCTTTTGGGTCACCAGTTCATAAGTAGATCTGCACTTGTCCTGCATTTGGCTTGAATGTTGTAATGTGTACATGTCCTGTATTAAATCTGCTCTATTCCAAACCATTGACTCTAGAAAAGTAACTAGTACAGAAATTGGTACTAGAGAAGTGGGGTCCGTGCTGTGACGTTGCCTGGCCATGTGGCTTAAGAGCCTTTGGAATTAATTTGGAAAGGTTTTGAGAGCTCACCTAAAGAGGCAGCCCTGGAACACTCTAAACTTACTGTATGAAAGACTCTGGTCAGAGCATGGAAAACCAGAGTAACTGATGGAAATGCTGCTGGTTAGGATGAGGCTTGGGAGGCCTCTGTTGAGAAAGACTGTATTGGCTGCTGGATCCTGGGTGGTATATGTGTGCTCTGGCAGAGGCTGGTCTGCATTTTGCTTGTGTTTGGAGATACTGCCTGAGTGGCAGAAAAATTTCAGCGCAGTTTGGTGTTGGGACGGCAGCATAGTTACTGTTGAGGGCTTTTGGCCGGATCTATGTTGGCAATCAAGAGCAGAGAGCCAGAAGAGTGAATTGAAGTGTTTGGCCAGAGGGGAGCTGTGGACTGAAAGGATGAACAGAGGAGAATGTGGTTGTGGAGAAGAACCAGGACAATGGAAAAATGACCTGAGGCCTTTTACCAGAAGGGAAGAGTGTATTTGGGGTGCAGGAGATCCTTTGTGGCATCTCTTAATGTTGCTGTGCTCTATTGTTAAACTTAATGGAAACCAAAAGAATTTTAAAATTTGAAGCCCGGGCTGGGGATTGAGCTTAGTGGCACAGTGCTTGCCTACCAAGTGCAAGGCCCTGAGTTCAATCCCCAGCACCAAAAAAAAAAAAAAAAAAAAAAATTGAAGCCATATTTTTTAATGTGGATACACTGTATTGGTATATTGTACTTTGTCAACTATTGTTTTAGAACAAGTGAGACAGAATGGAGTTGTATATTTGTATGTATGTTGTAGTTTGGGGACACCTGTTTGTAATCTGTGTTGAGAATCCTTTGAGTATTTGTTTCTGGTGTGGGAATGAATGCACTAAGAATTGTATTGTTAATGTAAATCTGAGTCAACCAAGATATGTTAACTCTTTACAAATCTGCCACTGGAGACTATGGGTTAAAGAAATGTGTCTCGTTATCAAGATGATCAGGGGTGGATTGTGGTGGACTTATTGTGGTCAACTTGAGCAGGATTGCTCAGCTGGATTGAGTTGGTGTGTTTCTGGGTGCAGAGGATCCACCTGAGGATTGTTCCCAACACAACATACAGGAGAATGGGAGCAGAAGATGGTGGCCGGCTGTTTCCCAGGAGAAGCTCTGTTGTGGGTGGTTCTCCTAAAGGGAGCTCTGCTGTTCTCATCACAGAAGAAGCTTGGGACCTTGCTGTCATCAGGGATGGCTGCTGTTTGCATCAGGAGAGCTCCGGTCTTCATCTCTGCTGTGAGTGTTGTACCCTGGCTCCAGTATAGATTTCTTCAGCCTTTTAGTGCAGGCATGGACTTACATGAGACAGTGCTGTGGGCTCCCAGCCCTTGACTGGTTCTTTCGTGTCTCTGCTGCATAGATAGACCTTCTGCACTTTTCCTGCATTTGGAGTGTGTGTGTGTGGATGTTGTAATGTGTAAAAGTCCTGTATTAAATCTGCTATCTTGCAAACCACTGACTCTAGAAAGATAACTAATACACACCTGTAATCCCAGCTACTTGGAGGCTGAGGCAGGAGAATTTCAAGTTCGAGGCTATTCTGGGTAACTTAATGAGAACTTGTCTCGAAAAGTAAAAAGTGCTAAGAGTAGCTCAGTGGTGGAGCATTTGCCTACCATCTGTGAGATCCTGGGTTCAATCCCCAGTACAAAAAATAGTTAACACCTGGATAAATCTTTCTTCATTCCAAGGATGATCTTGCTTAAATGACTTGGAACTCAATTTTCTCTTCCAAAAACTGTGGGATGAAGAATTTTGATGGTGTCCACATCAAATTTCTGTTTAAATGTGGTTCCTAACATTTACTAGCTTTCTTGGCAA
>PVJO010005211.1:90000-100948 GCA_004026905.1 Hystrix cristata
AGGCTTGTACATGTGAGACAAGTGTTTTACCACTGGGCTATGCCCCCAGCCTCAGATCTTATTTCCATCTAGTAGGAGAGCCAGAATTTCTAGAAATATTAGGGAAAAAAAAGAAAGAAATATTAGAAAAGCACCCAAAAGTGGCTTTGTGAAATTTATTCTGAAAGAACTCATTGAAAAATATTCTCTTTTTTCTTGCAATCTTTACAATTTTGTGTATGAGTGAAGAAACTTTAAGTGTGACCAAATGGAAACCCAGACACCAATTTCTCCCTCATACCCAAGTAGAGTTTAATTCTTTGCCAGTGTAAAAGAAAAATGTATTCTCTGTTGTTGATTTGTTCACGGGCCAGTTGCTGGTAATTTAATGAAGTGATTCAGAGAGAAAACATTCTAGACCATTTTAGGATTTGCCCATATTGAGTATTATTTAAGATGCTCAAAGGGAGTTGGTTTGCAGAACATTTTGGATTTCAGTTGCAAGCCAGAGTTACATACACAATTGCTAATAACCTTTTGTACAAACTACACAACAATAATACAAATGTTCATTGTTCTGCAAATATTTCAGGTTAATAGTGATTTAAAATTCTTACATTCTAGGTCTGCCTTTTACACTCCTTGACATTGGGCCTGAAAACTGTGGAGCACTTGCTTAGCATGCAAGACCCCGAGTTCAATCCCCAACGCCACACAATAAACAAAACAAAATACTCTTCAGGTAATTCTTATGTGCACTAAATTTTGAGAAAGACTGTCCTAGGAAGCATACACTCAGTCAATCTAGGTTAATTATGGCAACCATACATCTAGCATGATTTCACATCTACGGTTTTTTATTATGAGTTCAATTTTAGGTTCAGACAATATATTACCTATTGGAATAACAAATGGTCTTTTCTAAACCTATGCTACTTAGTATTGCACACTTGAATATGAGTTTTTCATTTCTACATTTATTTATAGAATATTTTTATATTCTGTGCCTGATTTCTATCGTGCCTTGTAAAAAGCATACTATATCTGCATATTTGTGTTCCTCCAAAATTCCTATGTTGACACGTAAACCCCAATGTTAAAGTATCAAGAGAGATGGCATTTTTGGAAGATAACTAGATGGTAAGGGCAGAGCCCTCATAAATGAGGTTAGTGCCCTTATAAATAAAGGTCCAAGAGAGCTCATGGAGCCCTAATACCATGTGAGGAAGCAGCTAAAAGCTGCCATCTGCGAGGAAGAGTCCCCACACCAGACACCTAAACCTTCCGGTGCCTAATCTTGGAATTCCCAGCTTCTCCAGAATAAACTTCTGTTGCTTATAAACTACTCAGTAGGAAGTTTTTGTTAGAGTGTCTCATATGGCTAAGCTGGTACTTTAGATGGATGGCAAAGGGCAAAAACCAACATAGATTCACTTACATAAAGAGAGAATGAATCTTAGATATATTCTGAAGAAGTGTCTGGATTTCAAAGAAGAGCTAACAGTTAAAACCTGGGGAAGGTGGGAAGCAAAGGAACTCCTTTACTCAGGAACTCCAGTAAAGGTTTATGGACATTGTCTTTAGAGGCCTGGAAGTAACGTGATTTTGCTCTAACAATTGTCAAGTGGATTTCTCACTTACCAACTACGATTCTTTGGTATTGGCAGATGCTGTAGGTACCATCTTCCTAACTGCTCCTCCTCCATCACGCACAACAGCAGAGGCTTGTCGTGTTTGGTCATTCCTTCTTCCCAGCCTTACTCAAGAGCAAGTCTTGATTAATCCACACCAGTCAGAGTAACCTTGCGCCCTTTGCCAATGATTAGTTTAGGGGTGGGCGGGTGACATCATTCTGGCCAATGTTATATGAGGAGAGTTGTGCCACAGCTTTGAAAAGAAGAAAGAACAATTTATTTTCTCATACTAGATTGGATGTTGTCATGTCTGTGTGTGATGCCTAGAGTTGTAGCAGCTGTTGTCCTTTGAGGAGGATTACTAGCCAAGGTTGAAATTAACATGTCCAAACTAAAAGTGGGAAGGAAGCTGATTTCCCCATCTCATGGAATACATCTACCTCTAGTGTCATTGAGTAGCTATCCTAACTGAAGATCCTGTTGTATGAGTCAATAATTGTTCTTAGTATTTAAAATAATGGATTTGTAGATTTTCTGTTATTTGTGGCCCAAAGTTTTCTAACTGATATTCAAAGAGAAAGAATTTGATTCACTCAGCCTGGTTTAGTTTTCACCCCTGGCTGGGCATGGTGACAAACTCTTGACATCCCAGCTACTCAAAGGCTGAGATAGGGGGATTGCAAGCTGGAGGCCAGTTTGGGGAATGTGGCAAGACCCTGTCTCAAAATAAAATTTTGAAAGTCCTCGGATACAGCTTAGTAGGAGAGTGGCCCTGGGATCAATCCCCAGTACTGAAAAAAAAAATTCATTCCTGGATCCACTACCAATGAAAAGGAGACAGCGTAACATATCACAGTCAAAATTCCTTGTGACCTTTTACAGCTTGGAGATAGTTTTAGAAAAGGAGGACTTTGCAGGAGTCAAGCATCTTTCTATCCCCCCCACTTTAAACATTTGCATTTAATTTTATTTAAAAATTTTAATTTTTATTAGCACATGTTTGCAGCACTTAATGATTACATTCATCATGGAGGGTTGATACATGTACATGACACATCTTAATTCTTTTTTCAGCCCTTTCGTCTCAGCTCCCTCCATTTCTTGGCAAGTATCCTCCTAAGAAGTGACTACTACATTCAGTATAGAAATTCAACCATGACGGGAATAAATAATGGAGAACAAGAAAATTCCCCAGACATAACCAGTATAGGAATGTGATACTTTGTGTATATTTGCTAGGCAGGGCAAGGTCTTAACTAACTACAATGGGAGTACATTCTGAGTCATGCATCATCGTGTTAGGTGATTCTGTCAATTGTGTGAACATCACAGAGTGTATTTACACAAACTAACATGGCTCCTGTCACTAGGCAATGTGATCTTATGGGACCACCATCATATATGCAGTCTTATCTTTGACAGAGACATTGCTATGTGACACATGACCATAAATATCTAGTGAGTTTTGTCTGTCAAGAGACCTGAGGCAAGGTGGATCAGGAATAGCAGCAATGGAGTGGGAGCAAGGAGTCGACTGGTTTCCACTGACAGCTTTCTATTTGTTTTGGTTTCTCATTGGAAGAGAGGATTGGGAAATTGAAAAATTGCTACCATGTCCCTGTCCCTAAACTCAATGGCATTATTTATGACTTATCCCCTCAAATTTTGTGTCAAACTCAGCTTCTAGGCTAAATTTATTAGATTGGTCCATAAAACTTTCTACCTTCAAGAGAAAAGAGCTTCTAGAAAGCAGTATCTGCCTTGGGGGGGGGGGCAGAAGAATAAATCACAAAGACTTCCAACAACAGAATTTCACACACCTAGTACAGGGATTGTGGATGTATTTTTAGCCAAGATTTGGGTAAAATCTAACCTCCCCGAACCATACCACTTTTCAGCCTCACACAAAAGAATCACATAACCCTACTTTAGGAAGGTACTAGCTTTCTATAGTTTTCCTATCACAATTTTATACCAAGAATCCATGAATGGAATCATACACAGAATTCATGCAGTATGTATCAACATGAGAGTAATCTGATCTCCGTTTTCTTTACTTCTCTTTTTTTCAGACTAGGTCTTGGACACAACAGCTCCTTCCTTTTCTAGGGCTAGATTTCCGGGATGCCTCACTTCTGCTTTCTTGTTCTACCTTTTGCTTGTCCAGCCAAGAATCTGATGAAGGGAGAAAGAGACTCATCAATTAGTGGCACTAGAAAAACTGGATAGCCACATTTTAAAAAAATGAAATTGGACTCTTACTTCATACTATATTTCCAAATCCCCAATTTCAGTTCAGGTGAAAGATCCAAACATAAAAACAAAACTTTTGGAAGTTCCACACCACTTCCTTCTGCACTACTCCCCCAGTTTAGCAGGCCCTAACTTTCACCTTCTCCAGGCCCAAAGTTTCAGCTAACTAATATAATTAACTACCAAGTGTCACAATGTGCCAGCAGAAGAAGACTAAGGGTTCTTGAGGTAACCAATGTTTTGTATCTGGAGCATGTACAGTCAGGCTGGCAGGGAAGTGTTCACTCTGCATTAGAGAATGGCTCTAAGTGCATTTTAGCAGATAGATTAAGGAGCCAGTGACCAGATTTTTAAAACACCAAAATATATTCCTAATCTAACTCCACCTAAACATCTTTCTTCTTCCCTTTCTGCCCATCATTCTGTTTTCTAACTTTCTCACCTGGCTTTTTTTTTTTTTTTTTTTTAAGGGGCAGGGTGGGAATTAAGGCTCAGCATTCATATGGCACAGATTTAGATTAATCTGATAAGCACAACAAAAAACCTTAGTTGTCTCATTTGTAAAATCAGAATTATCTTAGCTCCAGGAATATAGCTGAGGTGGCATCAGATTTTTCTGCCTGAAATATCTTATAAACTGAAAATACAGGTATGTATTATCCAAGTAAATTAAAGAGAAAAATAAAATTAACTCCCATATAGTCACATTTGCCTGTTTGCCTCTGCCTAGCCTCACCCTCACTTTCGGATGACCAGTATCCCAAAACTGTTTATGATTCTCTTGTTTTCATTTTATTATTTTTTACCACATACTATGCCTCAAACAATATATGTTGTTCAGTTGTGTATGTTTTTGGACTTTATATAATATTTCTCTATCAATATGAGACTATTTTTTCTCCTTTACTCTGTTAACATAATTTTTGTAAACATTTTTATAACTTTGGAACTTTTGATTTGTGAACATAATGTACTCCTCTAACTCATCTTCCATGTCTTTCAAAGAAGGTTTACAGAGCTTATTTTGTTTTGATCTATTCCTGCTTATATTTTTGACAATGTTTTATGATTAAATATTCTTAGAATTCCATTTTCCATCCATCCCTGGATTCTAGAAAGGTGTTGACTTGGGGAATCTTGGTTTATAGCCACTTACTTGTATGTTCTTTTAGATTTTTATGTAGAGTCATATAATCTGAAATCATTGAGTTTTATTCTTTTTCTCCCTTCCTTCTCCCACTATACCTTCAGTACAATGCCAAACTAGACATAGAAATAATAGTGAGCACCTCTATCTTGTTCGTGATTTTAAAGAGACTCATTGTAGCATTTCACATTTCATGTTTGCTCTGTGTAAATGGTAGACACCTTTTATCAGGTTAAAAAGTTCTTAGCCATTTCTGGTTTGCATTGTTTAAAATCATGAATTCTTCTTGATGAATCTCAAACCTTTTTTTCTATATTGATCAAAATATTTAGCTATTTTTCTTCATTATCTTGTTAATATGACAGTGATAAGAATATTTTCAATAGTTCAACTAACTCTGCTTTCCTAAAATCTACCTAACCTCACCATGGTTTATTATCTGTTTTTAATATATGGCTGGATTCCAGCTGCCAATATTTTAATCCATGATTTGTACATCCATGTTCATTAAAAAAAAAAACTTGCCCTGTAAATTTTCTTTCTTGTATTGGCCTTATTTACTTTGGGTATCAAGGCTATACTAGCCTCATAAAATGAGTTATGTGGTGTTCTTTATCTTTATAATCCTTTTTATCTTTATAATCTCTAAAAGAGCTTAAGATTCTGTCTCAACTGTTTAAACAGAAATCCCAGACATCCCATTTGTTGCCTTGCTATATTCACTTTCTTTTTCCTTTTCTATGCCATCAATAGGAGGACTTGTGAATTAAAGAATAAAAAAGAAATCGGGCTAAAGCCCAAGTAACAGGATATTTATTTTAATAAATATTTTAACATTCCAGAATATAATATTTCTTTGTGTGGTGTGACCAATTAGTACTGCCTAGTTTGGAGGAGGCCTGAAGTCATTTGAAATAATACTGATTGTTAAATGAAGATTCCAATCCTCTGTTCATAACTACCTATTTTGAAGTATTTTAAAAACTAATTCAGTCACATTCACAACATGGTAATTCTAGACCTCTCAGCCTTGTGACATTCAACAATGAAGAGAAACAATTTAACTCTGTAAAGAACACATCTTGTTTATGTGAACAAGAGCCTTTCACAAGTAAGCTACAATGATTTTCTGGGTTTTTCTATAAACCTTTAGTTCTATGCTTTGTATTTCATAGATACCTTCTCCTCTCCTTTCAAAGAACACAAATGCAATTTTCTTGGTGGAGCATTACTTCTGAATAGTAAAGATTACTTTAATTGTCTGTAAGAAAAACCTGGAACTTTTCCCCTCTTATTTTAGTTAAAATGTAAATATTTAAAAACCCTCCATATCAATATGATTTCTTTTTTTCTAGTGGTTTATTGGCTAAATACCAAATGCTTTTTACAAAATGCAAATCTCTTATTCAGAATATAATTAAATTACAGCATACATAGTTATAAGCAATTATCATCTCATAATGTATATAATTCAGAATTTGTTTGGTAAAAAGTCTGTAAATGCACAGCTACTACTTTAGAACCATGAAATAAGTAGGGTTTTTTTTTGAAATATAGTGTATTATAGCAAAAATACCATTTTAAGTTGAATGTAAAATAAGTAGGACAAATAAGTCTTCCTGAAAGAGAACCAATTAAGCCTGTCCCTGTAGGAATTTTGTGGGGGTCTTAGTAACTAATTAAGTCATTTTACAGTGAGAACAGACACCAACCACAGAGTCTGGCTTACTTCTCTGGCCATGCACACTAATTAAGATTACTAGTGTCCACTCTGTGTCACTTCTTATGAGCAGACCCCTCCCCTCAAAAATCAAGCAAAAAAATCCACTTTACCGAATTGGAATATTATGGATCTGAGTTTTCATCAGTTTAACTGGAAACGACATTGTTCTCAGTCCTAGAGTTGGTGGACTCTATGCTGAGTTACCTAGATGCCCCTTCAGGAAGAAGGACTTTGTGTTCATTTCCAAAATCTGCCACAACAGATTACTACAAACTGGGTGGCTTAAAATAATGGAAATTTATTTTACGTTGGTCTCGTGGGTAGAAGTCTGTTATCAAGGTACAGTTGTCCCTCAGTATCCTCAAAGGATCAGTTCCAGGACACACACACAAACACACACACAACCCTAGAATACTAAAATCCATGGATGTGCAAGTCCCTTATATAAAATATCATAGTATTCCCATGTAATCTATGTATGTCCCTCTGCATAAGTATCATCTTTGGATATGTATGATACCTATACAATGTAAATAAGTGCTATATAAATAGTTGTTGTGTAGATTAGGAAATAATGCCAAGATAGAGTCTGTACATGTTCAGAAGCAATTGTTTTTGAATATTTCCAGTCCTCCGCATTTGAGTCTGTGTGTGTGGAACCTGGAGGGCTGGCTGGCCAGGCTGAACTATGTTCCCTCTGAAGGTTCTAGGAGAGAATACTACTTGCTTCTCCTAGCTTTCCTTGGTTTGTGGCAGCATAACTTCACTCTCTGTCTCCATCTTCACCTCCTCTTTGTCTCACAAAAACATTTGTCAATGGACTTAGGAGCCACGTGGGTAATCCAGGATGTTCTCACCTGTAAATCCTTAAGTTAATGACATCTGCAAAGAACCATTTTTCTAACTGGTGTCACATTCACTGGTCACTTATAAGGAGATATATATTTCCATGTATTAAAAAGTAAGAATCTGATAAAACTACAGTATAAAATAACATAAATCTCAGGGTAATGTTAGTACCCAAAGTTCATGTATTGTTAGTGGTAGGCATGAAATCTGGTTCTAGCATTCCAATTAATTTTTTGAGGGGGTGCTGGGGATCAAACTCGGGTCAAGGCCTTGTGCTTGCTAGGCAAGTGCTCTACCACTTGAGCTAAATCCCTAACCCCTCCAATTAATTAATAATAATTGATTTGCTAAAAAGAAAGTTTCTTTTAATTTCTAATCTAATCTAAATTCTCTAGATTTCAGAATGTATTTTACTCCAGATGATTAACCTAAGCTAATCACAGCAATCCTATTTCTCTTGCCAGTACATGGTTTAGGAATGTGTGTAAGACAGAATTCTGAGAATGCAGATGTAGAGGAAAGTCTTCAGAGGAAGAGTGGTTTCCAGGAAAGATCTCCCGATTCTTAAAAAAGAGACAAGTGTTGGATGTAATGACACACATCTGTAATCCCAGCTACTTGGGAGACAGGCAGTGACAAGTTTGAGGCCAGTCTGGGTAATTTAGGAAGACCCTGTCTCAAAATAAAAGTTTTAAAGGGGGAGAAGGGGAAGGGCTGAAGATGTAACTCAAAATTCTCTGGATTCAAACTCTAGCACTGAAGAAAGAGGTAGAGACAAACAGATACAGGTGAAGACAACCATGGTCTCCTCTCTTCACCTAGATGTTGTCAGGATATAATGCCTGGGACTAGTGATCTGTCTTGCTAAGAATGAAACCAAGACATAGAGGAGGACAGAGCCAATAAAATCCCTGCAAAGAGGAGGTGAGGGCCATGGTATACTGGCTTGGAGCCACATGACCTCAAGTTGGGATTTTCTGTTACTCGCATCCAAAATCATCCTAAATGATGTAAAAGCAACATTTGAGAACAAGCATTTGAAATGCAAGGTTTTGAATAATAGGCTTGTCCCTACCATTTAACGTGTTCTGTGTAAACCTGAGAAAGAATTAAAATCTTTAAACAATAGTTCTTCCATCTATAAATTGGGGTAGGCAAAACATTCTGTACAGGGTTAGAGTAAACATTTAGTGGAAAAAAAAATCATGTAGAGTATTTGGCACAGAACCTGATGCATCATAACACACTGAGGAGAAATTCAGATAATCCATATGCAATTGACTGGCACTTTGAAACAGCAATTGAACTTCCTCCAGCAGTAATTCAGGCTCTCAGCCTGTCTTTAGTGAGAGTGAAAGACAATTGACCACTTCTTCCTGTAAAACAATCCATTACATGTTGGGAGGTCACTATTAGGGGTCTCATTTGTTAATCTCAACTGTAGTTAATATCTAAAACCAAAATTATTAACTCATTGATCATGTTGAATTAACTTGTGCGCAAATGAAGGGACAGAGTGTGACGAAGACAGGGCTCACGCATCACCATCAAGAGTCAAACAAGCCATCAGCGGGATGGTGTTTTTTGTGTCTGCAGTCCTGTGCTTCTGTCTCCTTGTCCCGTAGACATACTGTTTAGGTCTGGTAGGTGCCACCCATGCCGGCAGCCTTTGGTAGGAAGGCTCCTACTTCCTTTTGGTCTTACAGAACCAAATTCTTTAGAGCCAGCTTCCCTAAAGACACTATGGCAGTATTTGTTGGTTTCTTTCAACATGCTGGTGATGGTTTGTCACTAGACCATCTCCAGCCAGTCCAATGATCTCCCAGGATTAGGCCCTGACAAATTAGCTAGCAGAGAATCTCAGTTTAGTGCTGTGTGGTCAAGCAACAGGGGTGAGGTAGGCTGGCTGAGGGAGGAGGTGGGGACTGCGGGGAAAATGTAGCTGACTGCTCTGAACAGATCTCTCTATATACAGGCTTGGTTTTTAATCTTTCTCCAGGAAGCAGTAAAAACACAGCTAATTTAGCTATGTTTTTTGGAAACAAAAATTGTGTCTTCTTCCATACCATTCATTGCCTGAAAGTATTAGAATAGTTTGTTGTTCTTACATATCTTAAAATTTAAAGGTGTCTTTAAAACAAAAGCATTTAGAATATGCTTTTGTATAAACTGGGCTTTTTTTAAAATGCAGAATTGCAAATATATTTCCATATCTCAAAGCATTTCCTCAATTATATTTTTTTGGCATTATTTTTAATAACTACAGAGACTCTGTTGTATATCATCTCTATGTTCTATATTGTAAGTAATGTATACAACCAAGTAATAAAGCGAGATTCTTAGACTCTTCCAGTATTTTGTTGTTGTTGTCATAATTATAAAAACTTTGTCAACTGAAACTAAATTCCTTTACTTCTTGTTAATCTCTTGATTTCCTTAATGGAATTTCTGGTTCAAAATATTTATGTAATATTAAGTTTTAAGAATATATTCAAAATTTCAATAGGAACATTGAAATTTTTTATAGAAATTTCTATTGGCCTGATAAAATAATCACACAAAAATTTATACTTTCTTTCTCTATACTTAACATCATAACTAAGTTACATTATGATGGTAGTGAACATACTGCTTTGAAATTGTAGTAGGTCTTGTTTTTATTCAAAGTTAAAATTCCTCCATCATTTACCAGCTCGCTTCCTTGAATTCTTTCTGTACTTAGAATCTTAATAATTGGGTTGTAGCTCAATCTTTGGTCTATTAATATAGGTAAATCTCTCTAGTAGTTCTGTTCATCTTTTGATTAAATTGATCATATTGCATAAAACAGTAAGCTGTCACTATTTAAGTGAATTCAAAGTAGATTCTGCTAGGCCCTTTTGATTTGCAAATTTACATGTAAAAGCCATGTCCATATAGCAGTTAAATGCTCAGTCTTTAGATATTAGCACAGCATGAAAAGCAACAGTTTTTATATTTATAGCATACATTTACTTTAAAAATATGCATATATATGTGTGTGTGTACATTTCCTACTATGATAGGCCTTATTGCTTACAGACATGGACTAAATTATTCAACTACCAGGCCAAATATTTACAAATGTGTTCGGTTATTATGTCTTATCTATATTCAACCACCAGTTAGATGCTTCCTTTTCTACTATTTTAACCTTAGCAAACAGGAGTGCAGTTTAGCATCTTGCTTGATAATTACACTATGTTCAGAAAAGCAAATGGCTAGATAAGGGAAAATAGCTCAACCTTAAATTTCAGCCTAAATTCACACAAAGCTGAGAAAATTGTAAAAAAAAAAATGATCCTTTTAGGGACAACAGTTATGTCATGCATGAAATTCCTTAGG
>PVJO010005212.1:0-101132 GCA_004026905.1 Hystrix cristata
GGTTTCTATTTAAAAAGTAATCCTTTTGCTAAATTGGGCTATTGTCACTGTCCAATTACAACTGGTTCAGCATAAATGAAGAAGATTCTGTGGTAGTATAAATATTGTCAATTTTAAGAGAAAATCTTTTAAAGACTATATGTACTTACTAAATAAATATTCATTCAATGGGATAGTCACTGGACTAGCTTGATATGATTTACTATATCAAAATATGGCTGGGACAATCACCATCACTCACAGCATAGAATATCACCACAGAATGATTTTGGAGAATTTTAGAATGATTTGGTAGTTTCCCACACAACTTGTAAAAACTGATAACTGGTTTATAGTTTAGTTTAGTTAATATATATACATATATACGTGTACACACACATATATACATACATACATATATACATATACATGCATATAAGCACATACATTAGTGTATTAGTGTTATTGACTATGACACATGTTAAATATTTTGGATATATATCTATGAGTGCCAAATCTCACACAGATAGTTTCACTGAAAATTGTAGTTCCATATCATCAGATGTATTAGGTCGAATGGTGTCCATATCACATTTGTGTCCATCTGAAACCTCAAAAGGGGAGGAAAGAGCGTCTGGGCAAATGTTAGTTAAAACATCAAACTAGATTAAGGTGGGCCCTGAATCCAATAACTGTTGTCCTTGTGCAAGCGTCAGACAGACACAGTGAAGAGAACGGCATGTTCAGTTGGAGGCTGCAAGTGGGAATATAGAGGATTGAGGCAACCACCAGAAGGTGGAAGAATCAAGGGAGGGTCCTCTGAATGAGGCCTTTGAGGGAGCACGATTTCTCCTTGGCACATTAGTTTTGGACTCAGTTCCGATGCTGAGAAAATACATTTCTGTTTTAAGCTTCCCAGTGTTGATAATTGCTTCTCAGAACTCCTATACAAACCTTGCACATCCTGCTCACTTGTCAAGTTCAATTTCTGTGACTGGGAAACCCCCCTACTCCATGCAGAATGTATCATGTTTTCGAACCTCTTAGGGGGCTTATCATCTTGGTCATTCTCACTCTTCCTTCAGGATTAGATGCAAGCTTTCCCTTTCCCAGAAAACCCTCTCTAAATTCTATCAGTTCCTTAAAAAGCAAGGAGCTTTCTGCCTGTGCTCTCTCAGGTCTGAAACTTTTACTTGTACCATCATACTCATCATGCTATTTTCATTGTTTCCTTAGCTACGAGCTGCTTGACTGTGCCACTCATTTGTGCTAATGCCTTCGACTCTCAAAAGTGCTTGCTGAGCGATATGCACGAAGGAAAGCTGGAGGCCAAGGCACTTTGCTCAGTTGCTTTACATTCCCTTCCCACTTGCTTTTTTTTTTCTCAGAGCCTGTGGGCTTACAAGAATTATAAATGTAACGTAATAATGGATCATAACCCTAAGTCTTTTAGTACCTGAATCAGCTTCACTGAAGTTGAAAACATATCAGATGTTTATAGTATCCTTGTGAACTTACTGTTATGTTAAGATATATCATTTCTATTTGGGTCCTTTAACTTTTCTTAGTGTTCAGTTTTCTTCTGTTATTTTAAATTGTAAAATCATCCCTAAAGTTGCATCTAATAAATTTTTTAAAGTAACATTGTTTTATACCCTATTATGCCTAAACCTCATGAGTTTATTTTTATAATTTCTAATTGCTCTCCCCACATCCATACTTAATCTTTTTGAACCTTAAACTCAGTATGACTTCAGTTTTGCCTTGCGTTTCTGTGCTGTTGCTTACCCCTTGTCTGACAGAGCATCCCAAGTCTACCTTGCCATCTGCTCCTCCCTCACTGGGTCCCCACGGCTCCACACTCTTGGAAGTCTGAGCAAAGAAACATGGATTGAATATGATTAGAATGCACCTATCCTGATATTGTCTCTTAAAAAAAAAAAACCCCATGCATTCCTGTTACACAAATTTATTCAGCTATTTATTCAAAAAGTATGTATCTAGCATCTGCTGTATGCCAGGCTTAGCTTAGGGAATGTAAGTAAAATGAAAATTATGCTCTTGTGAAACTAACAATAATTGGGGTGTAGGGAGGGGAGAGAAGAAAACAATAAGTGAACATATTATTTCAGATGATGATTAAGTGCCATAAATATAGTAAAAACATGATGTACTATGGTGAAAACAAAACATGGAGCCCTGGTACATAGTGTCTGGTGGGTGTGTGGGAAACTTATTTAGATTAAGTCATAGGGAGAAGCATATCATAGGGAGCAACATTAAAGTTGAAACTTAATGATGAAAAATACCAGATGAACAAAGACAAGGGGAACAGTGAGTACAGAGGACCTGAAAAAAGAAGGAAATAGGTATATTTGAGGAAAAGAAGAAAGCAATGAAGGGCAGGAAACTCAGAGAAGAATGAAGCTTACTGGTTGGATTTTAATCTAAAGGTAAAACAATAGAAAGCAATTGGGAAGACAAGGAAGGGAATGACATGACCTGATTTATGATTAAGATGATTTTTATGTAAAAATTGGATTGGGAAAGAGTAAGTAATTGTAGAAACAGTGAGACCAGTTAGGAGGTAATTGCAGTAATGATAATGGTAGATGATAGTGGCTTAGACAGAGGGGTAGCAAAAGAGGTGGCAAGGAATATATAGATTAAGGGTATGCTTTGGAATTAAAACTTACGTGTGAATTGGGTATGGTGGAAGAGGAAAAGAGAGAAAGAGATCAATAGAAATGAAACTTAAGAATATCATTGATTGATGGTGACACTTTTGTGATGAGAAAGAACGAGAGGAACAAGCTGTGTATGAGTTAAATCATAAATTTTGTTTCGAGCCTATTATGTGTGAGATATTTATAAGATGGTAAATTAACATCTTAATATATAAATCTAGAATTTTGAGTGAAATTGGGAGCAGAGATATAAACTTTGGAATCATCAGTATAGAGATGTTATTTGAATCCATGAAACTAGATATGTTTACCCAGATTCAGTGTGTGTAGATAAAAGAGATTACTTAAGAAAAATGCTTGGTGATCTGCTATCATTTAAAGTGGTTTGAAGTGGAGAGGTCAAGATCAATGCATCTAGAATATATAACAATAATTAATGTAGAAGCACTTAGCAGAAGAACTCAAAATGTGTGAAGTAAAAACTGAATTGAAGGGAGAAATAGATAGTGCACCAATCATAGTGCAATGCTTCACTACTCCACTTTCAACAATGGATAGAACAGTTAGATAACCAAGGAATTAATAGACCTGAACAACACTACACACTAACCATATTATAGACAGTTACAGAATACTGCACCCAACAACAGCAGAATCCATTCTTAAGAGTAGAAGGGATAATGTGCAGGATAAATGATGTATGAGGCCATAAAACAAGTCTCAATAAATTTACGAGAATCGACAACACACAAAGTATATTCTCCAAATACCATAGAATAATATTAGAAATCAATAACATAATGGAATTTGGGAAATTCACATATTTGTGGAAATTAAACAATGCACTCCCAAAAAGAAGCAAAATAAAAAAACCAACAAACCATAAGTTGGTTTCTTTGAAGAAATCAGTAAATTTGAAAAACCTTTACCTAATCTAGACTGATGAACATTTAAAAAGAAAAAGGACTCAAATTATTAAAACTAGAATGAAAATAAGGGGAGGAAATGAAGACAAAAAAGAACTACTATTGTTTCCAAATAACATTGTTAAGATTCAATCAAACAAAGCGAAGCAAGCCACAAATAGAACAAACCCAACTGTCACCTAACTTTATTATTTCATAAAAGAATCAGCACTTCAACATAAAAATATAAAAAAGAAATTATTCTGGAGCAGAAAATATTTTGGGAATCAATTTAGCTTTTTGAAAAAGTCACTTAATGTATTCTGGTTTTCCTGTTTGATAGAGATTAGAGAGTGTCACCTCCTGGGTTCCATCTGTGACCAGCATTTGGAAAGGGTTAGTAGAGATCACTCTTGACAGGTGTGTTATCAGCTGACTGGCTAGTGTTGCTGGTAGATACTTCAAACTAGCATAAAAATATGAAATTATATGCAATGTTACAGTAAAATTTCTGTAGGGCTTTTCTTGTCCTTATATTTTGTTAACAAATACCATGCACATGATCTAACTAAGCTAGATTGCAGAGTTATTTCCAATGCTGGTATAGGACGAGTCATGTCAAGAAATTTAGTTTCTCCTGTGCATACTTAACAGTTGTTTAGAATAAATTATTATGTTCCAGGTGGCCTTTCAGGATTTTATGTATGTTATTACACCAAAGCTTCTTGTACAGCGGTTTTGGTAGTAGGTGAAATTCTTTTTCTCACTTACAGATAAGGTATCCATGGCATACAAAGGTTAACATCACAGTACAGTAAGCATGCAAGGAACTAGGATTCTGCCCTGGGTTGTCTTACTCCATATCCCACATCTTCATCTGCAGAACTATCCATGTGTGAGGGAGGCACAGTCATAATCAGATCATTACAGCAAAATACCATATAATTAGCACCCAGGAAAGCATAGGGCACTTAGGAACACAGAGAATTAATCTTGGTGTATCCCGAGGTTCAAGAAAGGGTTATTTAAACAAATGATGCTTGACCCCAGTGCTGAGGAGAAGGACATTCCTGAGGGAGAAACAGGCCAGGAGAAGGCAAAGAGGTACAAAAGGGAGAGGGACAACGCGTGGCACTTGGGGAGTTCTGTGTAGCTCAAGATTAACACACATGAAGAACTTGAAGGAGGTTTTCTTTTATGCAACATTAATATTCATATTGATATCCACAATTCTAATGGAATTTAAGAGGAAGAAAACTTCTAAACTCTTCACTAATTTCTACAGGGTAGTGTTTGCAGGTAGAGGATGGCTTTAAATGGTCAGATATCTACATAATAGCTTTTCTTCTTTTCTGTTTGGTTAATTAAGTAAAGCTTTCACAATTTTTAATTTTTTTCTTTTATTATTAATGTCTATTACTTTTGAAAAATATTTTGATCATTCTCATCTTCCCATTAACTTTTAACAAACCTAATCCTAGGTCTAAACATACTTATAAATGGGAAAAGCACACAAATAGTGTTTAAATGTATCTGGCATATTTTTATGGTTGGGTGTGGAAATTTATGGAACTTCATGGAACTTCTTGGAGTGCCATATTTCTCATTTAGAATCTTAAAGGATGCCACAATGCCACTGGGAAAGTGGGCTGACGTTTCCCTTGACATTGAGCTCCTTCTTCTCCCATAACATCCCAAGGGAAGCATCTACATTACTGGACACTACCGTACCTGGAAGTGCTGGGAATTGGTGAGATGGTTCTTGAGAAGGTGTGTTAATATTGAAGTATGCAGTGATGAAGTTGCCTTTGTGAAGTCTGGCTTGGTTTGGATTATTATTACTTTGGCCATGCAGCCAATGTAAGGTCTAGAAGAAAATGAGCCAATAGAGCAAAGGAGAGCTAAGTCATGCATGGCTTTGTAGGCCTTGTTGAAGAGCTCACAAGTGGTTGGGAATCACTGGCAGATTTCAAGGAAAGGGCTTAGATATAAAGTTCACTAACATGTTCACATGGTAGTGTGGGAGATGGATTATGGGATCAAAGATGGGAGGAGAGCAGATGGAAGGCTACTGTAGTTATTAGTTGGTGGAGGAACATGGGCTATGGATCCTGTTCACATAGATCAAAGTTTAAATCCTGCACGTTGCTCCTTTGAAACCTGAAAATTACTTCTGTTGTTCCGGGTCTTGTCTGCCTCCCTGGGTTGAGGAAAGTAGGGAATCTAACCTGCAAGGTTGCTGTGGGGAGTAAGAGAGAATGGGAACATGGTGCTCAACACAAAATCTGCTGTAAGATGACATTATCATACAGTTTTTAGGTGCCTGTCACATTTTTTCTACACATATATAGTGCTATTGTTGGAAATTTCTTGGAAATCTGATCTTTCTTTGGGCTACTTCCACAACTCTTAGAATGAAAGTCTCTTCATGAAGAAAGTTCACTGATTAAAATTAGTCCTGATCAAGATATAGATCATTGAAAGAACATCTTAACCTGAAACCGTAGTGAGTGAGTCTCTGATGGGAAGGAAGTGGGGTATGAACAGGCTGTAGAAGTAAGAGGACGGTCGTGGTATGTATATTGGCAGAATGAGAGTTGAACAGTTTGTAGTAAAGGGCGGCCCTCTAATTACAGCCATCACTAGTTTGGCCAAGAAAATTCTCGTTTTCTCTCCTCGTCAATTTTTTTTTTAAGTTTTCAGTTTTTATTTTTCTGTCAAATAGCATGTTGTCGAAGAATAAAATTCCTTGAATGCAATTTAAGAACAGGGCTCTGTTATTGCGAAGTGACCCCTGGCTCCATCCCCACTACTAGTTTCCAAGGAGGATCTTTAGATTTGCAGGTGGTGTGAAGTGGCTTTTGGAGACAGCAATACCTTCCGTTTGACTGTGTTTGTTCCACTATGAGGCAATGAGATCAGTGTCACCCTCCAAAGGCTTTGGCGGCCTCAGATGTCTATCTTGAACAGAAATACCATTATTGCTGCATTTGGCAGTGATTTAATAGGATACACTTGGGATAAAATTCTGGAACAACAACTTTCGGAGACAGCAAAGCTGTGCATAAGTTACACTGATCTAATGCGGTGAGAGTTCTTTGACCTCTTTTGTGATCGAAATGAAAATTGATTTTTCTTTACAATTTTGGTTGGGGAAGCTCTGATTTGTAAGCCATCAATTTCTTTTTGCCATTTTTTCCAAAGAGAGGTGAGTATAGGAAGAGTTGCAGTGAAAGTCACACACACACACACACACACACACACACACACACATCTCACCCAGTAGATATGAGATGAAATATGCTTTATATGTGTTAACTGTATATACTAGCAATTAAGCTGGTCTCTCCTCACATTACATTTTCGATGAAATGTTTCTGCTATGCTTTATAATTATTTGGAACCAAAAAGATAAGCTAAGAGTCAAATGAGAAAGATATTCAGTTATTTGAATATGCTCTATTTCTCCACATTAGCACAATACTTCAATACAAAGTAGAATGGATTAAGAGCACTTTTTTTTTTTTTCTAAAAGGCTTAGTAAATTGCAATGGACAGGGTAGGCTAAATGATTTCCCTTAAAGAATATACTCTGTGCATAGATAAAATTGTCGGTAGCCTAATTCACAGTGAGATTTGACAACTGGTAAAGATTATTTTGTCTGCAGATTGCACACCCTCCTTTAATTTACGTGATTGCCACAGGTTCTCAAACTCGCACTTCTTTGGCAGGAGGCTTTGCGATGTGGATCATGCCTCTCCTTCAACACCGATTTAAATACCTTCACCTTGTCGACAGAGACCCAGGCGTTGTCTTCACTTCTTAATGAACTGGTAGCGGTTGGACCAAAGCTGGGCAGGACCCGCCCTTGAGTGACACAAGCCATGAGACCTGGCTCAGGGAGCTAAATTGAGTCTGTCAGATTGTCTTGGTGCTCTGAATTGAGAAACAGTGAGATGAGCAGGATGTCAGGAAATTTCTCTGGGGACCTGGCTCTGGCTGACTCCTCCGGCAAGCTGAGGAAACAGACACAGTATTGAATTCAAGGTGAAGACCTGGGTATAGATGGAGATAGGACGGTCCGGTGAAGGTGGCTGGGATTTGGAAAGAGGAGAGTGTGACCGGAGACGGGGCAGCTCTGCACAGGAATGCTCCATCTTCGGCACCCCCATTCCTTCCCACCTCGTTCCTGCCTAGATAACAGGCATTTGTCCTTAAAATAGCAGTGCACTCTCTCCTCAGTAAATAAAAATAAGTCTCAGATTTTCACAATGTGAAAGGTAAACAAAAACAAAGATAGGAAGTATCTCTAGTTGCCAGTATGTTTAATAAATATTGACACTGACACTGCAATTTTTTCTTTTCTCTCCTCTCCTCTTCTCCCATCTCCTCCCAGGCCCTCCCCTTCCCTTTCCTCCTGCTTTCTAGCTTTCTGTTGTAGAAGGGTGAACGGCTATCCAGAATCAAAAACTCAGTTCCATTAATGTATTCAAAATCAGAGTTTAAGAAAGGGAGACAATTTATTTGTAAGGAGGGAAAAGTAGGAGACCAAAACAAGCTGCCTCAGAGAGAGGCAGAGATCCAGGGAAAAAGGGTACCCATGAGCCCTCAGCTCTGGCTTTTATTAGGATTAGGGCCCTTTCTTCCTGGTGGATACGTGGAACGTGTCATAATCTGATTGGTTTCCCGGGCTATCTTGGGACAGTTCCTGGGTGCACTTTCCTTTTGGTGGTCCTTGTTTGATTTCTTCCTCCCTTTTTGTCCTTGTCAGCGCCTTATCTCTGGGGTTTATGGGTTAGCTGGGAGGAGCCTTTATAGAAAGGCATTTTAGAATTAGTGATTAAGTAAGGGGATGTGTGTGTATCTTGTGCAGTAATATAGTGACCCAGGAGCGAGAAAAAAAATGTGTGCATGTGCATGTGTGTTTATATATGAAATAAGAGTTTTCCTTTAACTTAGGTAGCCAGCTCTTGCCTCCTGTGCATTTTGTTAGAGCTGGGGTGGGGTTATCCTGGTTCCCACGCCCCCAGCTTCCTCTGTGCTCTGCCCATCAGCTCGTCTTTTGGTCAAGCTCTCCTACCTTCCTTTGAGAGAGGAGTCCTTCCTTTGTTGTAAATTCATATGCCATTTGTGTTGTCTGGAGGATTTTTGTATCTGGTCTGTCTGTTGCTCTGTCTGTCTGTCTGTCTGTCTCTCCCTCTCTCCTCCTTGTCCTATTAATCACTCCTAAAGGAATTCGCTAGTAAAATTTAACACCTTTAGTCAGGATTAACCAATGAATCTAACTGCAGAGGCAAAAGCTACTTTTAGTAAGATTTTATGTTAAAGAAATTGAGGACTGTATTCTATTCTTTCCCTCTTTATAGACCCTTATCCCTAATTTATTACTTTCTCTTTCTCTCTTTCTTTCTTTCTTTCTTTCTTTCCTTCTTTCTTTCTTTCTTTCTTTCTTTCTTTCTTTCTTTCTTTCTTTCTTTCTTTCTTTCTTTCTTTCTTTCTTTTTTTTTTCTTTCTTTCTTTCTTTCTTTCTTTCTTTCTTTCTTTCTTTCTTTCTTTCTTTCTTTCTTTCTTTCCTTCCTTCCTTCCTTCCTTCCTTCCTTCCTTCCTTCCTTCCTTCTTCCTTCCTTCCTTCCTTCCTTCCTTCCTTCCTTCCTTCCTTCTTTCTTTCTTTCTTTCTTTCTTTCTTTCTTTCTTTCTTTCTTTCTTTCTTTCTTTCTTTCTTTCTTTCTTTCTTTCTTTCTTTCTTTCTTTCCTTCCTTCCTTCCTTCCTTCCTTCCTTCCCTCCCTTCTGTTGTACTGGTGTTATGCCTTGTATCTAGGTGTCCCCGAAAGCCCCATGTGCTCAGAGGTGGCAATATAGGGTGCATGATACTGGAACACCCTTAAGGGTGTTGTGTATACATTAGTCCACTGATTGGGTTGGCATAGTTCTGGGTGCAGGTAATGGGATGGCTCACCCTGGGTATAGGTAGCACCACCCAAAATCTTAGAAGCCTGGATAGGATAAAAAGGAAAAGTAGGCTGTTTGCTGCTCACTGCTTCCTGCCTGCTCTGCCATGGACCATGGGCCATGACCCCCTGCCATTGTTCCCTGCCTTGGAGCCAGCCAACTATGGACTGAAACCACCACAAAGTGTGAGCCAAAATAAACCTTTCTTCCTTTAGCTTGTGGGTGTCATGTATTTTGTCTCAGCAATGAGAAAAATAACCAAGACAGCTGGTAATCAAACTCATGGCCTTTACACTGAGATACATCCCTGGCCATTTTTTTTTTTTTTTTTAGACAGAGTCTTACTAAGTCACTAAATTTCTCAGGCTGGGATAAAGTTTGCGTCTCTCCTGCCTTGTGATAGTTAACTGATTGTGTCAATTTGAGTAAAAAAACACCCAACTAAATTGGCTAAGCATAGTTCTGGGTATGGAAGACCCACCCTAGGGAGGATTGTTGCCAGAGTGATATAAAAGGGAAGCGAAGAAGGAAGGCTTGCTTGTTTCTTTGGAGGAACGCCAGTCTTTGCCTTCACCTTGGATGTCATCTCCTGACTTCCAAAGCAGGCTCTTAAGCCTGCAGTACAGACCCTTCAGCCTTCCATCACAGACCCTTTGGCCTCCTGATACAGACTCACACAGGACACTACAGTGAGTGCCAGGCCTTCAGCTGGATCCTTAGGATCACTAGTGAGCAGATGGACCTTTTGCACTCTTCCACACCTGACTCTGAATGGACATCATAAGACAATCTCATAAATTCTTATATATTTGTACATCTTGCGTTAAGTCTGTTTCTCTAACAAGCACTGACTGATGCAAATTTTTGGTACCAGGATTGGCTCTTGAGAAACAAAATTGTAAATATGAAATTCTTTAATGGCTTTAGGGGTTCCTAGAGTTGGCTCTCTAATTTGATGAGACCGAAAGGTGCCAAGGTTTTTCCTTCTGATACTCTGGGGAAAACTGATAGTTCTTGGTGTGAACTGTTTATGAAGTATGAAGTTCACTGGTGTGAAGTGGTGATTATCCTAATTCACCACTTGTGAAGTGTAAGTAATCTAGTTACTCCACATATGAAACTTTTGAATATTTTTGGCAGAGCAGGGAATATAATGATGCTGGTTGGTTGCTCTTAGCATCTCTGGACAAACAAGTGAAGGAAAACAATGAGCCCAAAACATCCATAGAAAATCTGAAGTCTAATTGTGAAGACAGATTAATAAAGGAAAATAAAGAGCTCAAAGATTAAAATTCCCAGCTCCAGACACATACAAAAACTTTAAAAGTCTGTAAGTGTGTTCTGAAAGTGAATCTCCTTTCTTTTAGCCACAGGGATGAGATTGGAAAAACCCAAACACAAGCCCTCATAGTTTGATTGGCTGAAATAAAGGTAAGTTTAATGTTCAGCCTCAAAGGTTATGTGAAGTGAAGTGAGGGCACTGATTGAAATAGAAAGGGATCCCATAAACTGAGGTGGAGATGTTTGGGAGGCTGAGGATGTGGAGCTCTTAGACTCTAATGAGATTGTTGTGCCAGAGGAAGCGATTTTCCCACCCATAGGTGGCCAAGAATGATAATTCTGACACTCCTCAGGACCCACCTTCACCTCCCACTTTTGCCAGGATCAAACCACAGAAGGCTCCTAAGGGCAAGGTACATATTGTGACCTACGAGGAGGGCCACTATTCTCCCAAATAACTTCCTGAGTTTTCTAACTCTCACAAGCAGAGGCCTGATGAGCAAGCACGGGAATGGATTCTGTGGGCATGGGATAATGGTGGCAAAAATTATACGCTTGGATCAGGCTGATTTTGTTGATACGGGCCCATAAAGCAGGGATTCTGAATGTAATATTGCAGATCATGGAGTAAAGAAAGGTGTTAATAGTTTATCTGGCTGTTTGGCAGAAGTATGGATCAAAAGATGGCCCACCGTGAGTGAGTTAGAGATGCCTGATATTCATGGTTTATTGTCAACAAGGGGATTCAGAGGCTCAGGGAAATAGGAATGCTAGAGTGGATTTCTCATGTCAAACCTAATCTGCCACGTTGGGATGATCCAGAAAATGTACCCTTCACTAAATCCTTGAAAAGGATCCTTGATGGATCCCTGAGTGGCAGAGGTCAACCTGCAGCACTCAACTGCCAAAGGCAAGGTGCACATACTTACTGTCTTGGACAGTAGAAGCAGAGTGATGATCAGAATGGCCTGACGTGTGTAGACCTATGGCATTGGCTGATCAGCCTATACAATTTTTTTTTTTTTAGCCTATACAATTTTTACTATATTTATGTGATAAAGCAAATCAAGGGCAAATGAAGGGAACCTACTTCAAATCACCATAACGGGGAATCACTGGCCCTCAACCAGTTCCTGGATTTGAGCCAGTTTACAGACCCAGAATCCCCTGAATGAAGGACAGTCTAGGTGCCCTTGGTGAAGGACCCTGATGCACCGAAAGTTTATATGGTCAATCTTCCATTCTTCCCTAAGGAGACCTAAGGCCTTTTGCCTGAGTGACTGTATACTGGGAGAAGGCAAATGAGCAGACATTTTGGGGATTACTGGACACTGGTTTTGAATTAACACTGATTCCAGAGGGTCCAAAATGTCATTCTTGCCCTCCAGTAAGAGTTGGGTCCTAGGGAGGTCAGATGATAAATGGAGTTTTAGCAAAGGTCTGACTCATAGTGGGCCTAGTAGGTCTTGGAATCCATTATGTAGTTATTTTTCCTGTTTCAGAACACATAATTGGGACTTAGTCCTTGGCAGAATATTCACGTTGGTTCCTTAACCTGTAGTGTGAGAGCTATTATGGTTGGAAAGGCCACATGGAGACCATTAGAATTGCCTTTCCCTGGTAAAATAGTAAACCGAAAACAGTACTACTCCCTGGAGGGATTGTAGAGATAAGTGCCACTATCAAGGTTGCAGGAGTGGTGGTCCCCACTACATCTCCATTTAATTATCCCATTTGGCCTGTGCTGAAGATAGCTAGGTCTTGGACAATGACAGTAGATTACTGAAAAACGAATCAATCAATTGCTGCTGCGGTACCAGATGTGGTTTTCTTGCTTGAGCAGATCAACACATCTCCTGGTACTTTGTATGCAGCTACTGACTTGGCTAATGCCTTCTTATCCATACTTATCCATAAGGCTCATCAGAAACAATTTGCTTTCAGCTGGCAAGGTCAGCAATACACCTTCACTGTCCTACCTCAGGGCTATATTAACTCTCCAGCCCTGTGTCACAACTTAGTTCGCAGGGATCTTGATGGTCTTTCTCTCCCCCAAGGTATCACACTGGTCTATTACATTGATGATATTTTGCTAACTGGGTCTAGTGAGCAGGAAGTAGCTACTGCCATGAGTTTGTTAATAAAGCATTTGAGACCCAGAGGATGAGAAATAAATACACCTAAAATTCAAGGTCATTCTACCTCACTAAAATTTCTAGGAGTCCAGTGGGATGTGGGATGTAGAGATATCCCTTCTAAGGTAAAAGATAAGTTGTTATATCTGGATCCCTCTACAAAAAAATTCATGATGCCTAATGGGCCTATTTGGATTTTGGAGGCAACACATTTCTCACTTAGGTGTTTTACTCTGGCCCATTTACTGAGTGACTTGGAAAGCTGTTAGTTGTGAGTGGGGCCCAGAAAAACAAAAAGCTCTGCAACAGGGCCAGGCTGCTGCATAGCTGGTCTGCCACTGGAGCCATAGGTCCAGCAGATCCAATGGTACTTGAAGTGTCAGTGGAAGGTAGAGATGATGTTTGTAGTCTCTGGTAGACCCCCATAGGTGAATTGCAGCAGAGACCTTCAGGGTTTTAGAGAAAGGCTCTGCTGCCATTTGCAGACAATTACTCTTCCTTTGAAAAACAGTTATTTGCTTGTTACTAGGCCTTAATGGAAACTGACTGCTTGACCATGGGACACCAGGTTACCATGGTTATCATGAGCTGGGTATTTTCTGATCCACTGACTCATATGGTTGAATGTGCACACTAACAGTCTATCATTAAATGGAAATGGTTTATATGTGATTGAGCCAGAGCAGGCCAAAAGGGTACGAGTTAGTCATATGGAGATGTTGTCCAGATGCCCATGGCTCCTACTCCTGCTATATTGTCTTCTGTTTCCTAGCATGCAGCTATGGCCTCATGGGGGGGTACCATATGATCAGCTGCAGAGGAAGAGAGGGCCAGGGTCTGGTTTATGGATGGTCCTGCACCTTATGCAGGCATCACCCACAAGTGGACAGCTGCAGCATTACAGCCCTTGTCCAGGACATCCCTGAAGGACAACGGTGAAGTGAAATTTTCACAGTAGCAGAATTTTGGGCAATGTACCTGGTAGTACATTTTGCCTTGAAGGAGACATGGCAATGGCCAGATATATGACTGTATACTAATTCATTGGCTGTAGCTGATGGTCTGACTAGATGGTCAGGAACTTGGAAGGAACATGACTGGAAAATTGGTGACAAAGAAATTTGGGGCAGAGGATAGACCCAAAGGCATATGAATAAACCTCTCTATATGGGCAAAGGATGTAAAAATATTTGTATCCCATGTAAAAACTCACCAAAAAGTGACCTCAGCAGAAGACTTTAGTAATCAAGCGAATAACTCATTCTGTAGACTGTGGTCAACCTCCTTCTTCAGCCTCCCCACCACTGTCCAGTGGGTTCATGAACACAGTGGCCATGGTGGTAGAGATGGAGGTTCTGCATAAGATCAACAACATGGAATCCCACTCACCAAAGCTGATCTGGCCACAGCCACTGCTGCATGCCCAATATCCCAGCAGCCGGGACAAGCACTGAGTCCCTGACATGACACCATTCTCCGGGGTGATCAGCCTGCACCTTGGTTGCAGGTTGATAAAATTGGACTGCTTCCATCATGGAAAGGACAGTGCTTTGTCTTTACTGGCATAGACACTTATTCTGGATATGGATTTGCCTTCTCTACATGTAATACTTCAGCCCAAACTACCATCCATGCACTCACAGAATTCCTTGTCCACCATCATGAAATTCAAATAGCATTGCTTTTGACCAAGGAACACATTTTACAGCCAAAGAAGTGAGGCAATGGACTCATGCTCATGGAATTCACTGATCTTACCATGTTCCTCACTATCCAGAAGTGC
Source organism: Hystrix cristata (assembly GCA_004026905.1). NCBI lineage: Eukaryota > Metazoa > Chordata > Mammalia > Rodentia > Hystricidae > Hystrix > Hystrix cristata. The sequence continues at coordinate 14,722 of PVJO010005212.1, forward strand.
TGGATTGGTAGAAAGGTGAAAAGATCTTCTTAAGACACAGTTACAATGCCCTCTAGGTGGCAATAGCTTGTAGGGCTAGACCAAGGTGCTTCAGAAGGCTGTATATGCTTTAAATTAGTGTCCATTATGTGGTACTATGTCTCCCATAGCCGGTATTCATGGGTCAAAGAATCAAGGGGTGGAAGTGGGGATGGTACCTCTCACCCTGACTCCCAGTGATCCACTAGTAAAAGTTTTGCTTCTTGTTCACTTGACCTTACGCTCTGCTGGCTTAAAAGTCTTAGTTTTAGAGGGGGGAAGGCTCGTACCAGGAAGAACAACAATTATATAACTGAACTGGGAACTAAGACCTCCCCCTGGTAATTTTAGTCTTCTCATGCCTCTGAGGAAACAAGCTAAAAAGGGAGTTAGAGTATTGGCAGGGGTGATTGACTCACACTATCAGGGGGAAATTAGACTGCTACTCCACAGTGGAAGCAAGGAGGCATATACTTGAAGTGCAGGAGATCACTTAGGGCACTTCCTAGTATTACCATGCCCTGTTATTAAAGTCAATGAGAAACTCTAACAACCCAATCCAGGCAGGATGACAAATGGTGCAGAGCCTTGCGGAATGAAGGTATAGGTTACCCCACCAGGGAAAGAACCAAGACCTGCCGAGGTGCTTGCTGAGGGCCAAGGGAATACAGAACGGGAAGTACAAAAAGGTAGTTCTAAATACTAGCTATAACCCTATGATCAGCTGCAGAAATGAGGATTGTAATGGTAGTTGTTCTCTCCTAATATTCTTCTGATGTACTATATTGATAGATTAAATATTGGTTTTTAAGTATTGTTAAGTCTATGTTATAATGTTCCAGTTAAGAAATGTTAGGAGTAATCATCACTCAAAGAAAACTTGACTTCTCTTCTTGGGAGGAAATAAGCACATTTTTGTTTGTACGCAGGATAGTTATATGTTAGACGTAATTATGAACTTTCATCTAGAGACGATGGTTTAAAGAAAGTGTCCGGTTGTCAAGTTGACAAGGGGTGGATTGTGCTAGTTAACTGATTGTGTTAATTTGAATAACACCCAACTAAATTGGTTCAGCATAGTTCTGGGTGTGGAAGACCCACCCTATGGGAGATTGTCTCCAGTAAGGCATAAAGGGGAAATAAAGAAGGAAGGCTTGTTTCTGTTTCTTTGGAGGAGCTCCGGTATTCCTTTTGACCTTGGACACCATCTCCTGGCTTCCAGCACAGACTCTTCAGCCTTCCATTTTAGACCCTTTGGCCTCCTGATACCAACCTTCAGGGGACACTACATAGAGCTCCAGGCATTTGACTGGATTCTTCAGATCTCCATTGCACAGACAGACCTTATGCACTCTTCCACCCCAGACTCTGTGGGTGGCCATTGTAAGAAGGTTTTGTAAATTCTTGTATATTTGTATATCTTGCCTTAAATCTGTTTCTCTAGTAAGCAATGACTGATACATGCTTCAGCCTCTCAGAGGTCTAGAATTACAACCAGTAATTCCAGTTTGACTTGAAACTTTTTAAATGCCCCCTTGGTTAATGAGCTCAGTTAATGAAACTATCAAATTGGTCTGAGGGATCTGGACAGGAATCAGAAAGGCCTGAGGGGAAAGGGACACTCAGGGACTCTCAGACATGCCTCACTGGTTATTCCCCATGTGAACTCTGGGCTGGAAGTCTGAGGTGATGAGAAAGAAATATTGTAAAAACACTTTTATTTCCCCACAATAAAATGACTTATACTCCATTATGTCTGGTATTAGGCACTGAATTTCCATTGAGATATCAGAAAAACTACTTCCTGAGGCTCACACATGATTTCCTATCGAGCTGGGTTAATATTGCCATGTCCAACACTGTTTTGATTCCTTTGAAGAAGTTCTGTGCAAGAAATTTCTTTCTAAGTGGTGGGAGAAATTTTGCTTCCCCTTAGGAACTATCATGGTTTATCTTCATGGGCACTGAAATATCACTGAAATGAATCTATTGCCATTTTTATTTTATTTCTTATTATTTTTAACTCTGTTCACACTGTTATGAACTTTATTCACCATGTTTTTTTTCTATCTGTTTTTGTATTAGCTGTCAGGAAGTTCGAAAGTCCTGCAGGGCCTTCTGGTTTATGTGTGTTTATTCTCATTCCTCTCTCCCAGGCATAGATTCCTGGGTTTAATTCTACTAAGTTTGACATTAACACACTAATTGTAATTTATATTTTAATATTTTCATGTCTTTAAGCTATACCAGATGGTCAAACTCAGACTCTGTTCTTACCAATATCTTTGTTCACACTATTCCTGCTCCTACGCCTACCCCCACTCCAACACTTAATGCTTTGTTCAACACCGACCCCACACACTGTCTCCTGGATATCGCTCTGATGTCTTCAGACCCTTCTCTTTCTCTGGCCTGCATGCACCCTCCTGCCTTGCAAGCACCTGCAATGACGGCGAACCTTTTAGCGCTTTTGATGAAACAAACAGCCCACTGTGGCATGCATGCCATAGGTTCACCACCACCGAACTGCCTCTCCCTCTAGGCTCCTGGAGAACAGAGACCACATTGCATAACACGTCACAAGAGCCCCAGACATGTTCACTGAATGAATGGATGAAACATTTTCATAGACTACAGTAGAAAATACGTAAAACATTATAAATAACATTTCAACTGGAGACTGGCTTCTTATGAAGAGTCATTGTTAATTGCGAGGGAGTGCTCACCAGGCATCTATTAGTGGCAGGGGAAGTGAGGATTTTTGGTCCATTTGGATGGTGGCACGGGTCTGTTGATTGAGTTTATGATGAGGGTGAGAGTAAGAAAAGAGGCACAGACAACTGGCTCCGAGTTGCCAGAGTGAGGGAGTTAACAGCACTGAGGTGCTGAAGACTGGGAAGGGCTCTGCTTGGGACATCAGGGAGGTGAGTGATCATCTGGGAAATTTAAACTGATGGACGGATTTTAATGCCCTGAGATTGATGAGATCATGAAAGAAGTGAATATATTTAGAAAAGACAGGCTACCTCAGATATAACCAAGGACGGGAGGTGAAACCACCAAGAGCATGTAGTCAGTATAGTAGGAGGAAAATCCGGAAAGGATGTCATTCTGGAAGTCAAATAAACAAGGAAATCAAATGGGGGGAGTGATTAACCATGCCAAATGTAAACTGAAGATGTAGAGTTGACAGTTATATTCATTATAGCAGCATGTGGCTCAATGATGTTCTCGGGGGAATAATTTCTTCTTGAAGCAGCAGAAAACTCAGAGGAATTTGAGGGAGAGGTGTGGAGAAAGGGATGGCTAAGTATTAGGATAAGAGGGGTCAACACCACATCTGAAAGGGTTGCAAGGCCAATATAGAAGCTGCTTGTTATGGTTCGTGCCTAGAAGTCCCCCCAAAGCCTCATGTGGTCACAGGTGGGGTGTTTTCAGAGGTGGCTGGATCTAGAGTGTGTGGTTATTAATTTAGTGCACTGATTGGTTTGGCATATTTCTGCTGGGATCAAGGATTCAGGGTGCTGGGATTAAGGGTGGGAGTTCTACCCACCCTAAAATATAAGGGACAGAGAGAGGCTTGTCTACTCCCTTTTGCTCTCCTGCTTGTCTTGCTGCCTTCTGCCTGTCTGCCAGGCCACCCTGCCTTGGATCCAGCTGATTGTGGACTGAAACCTCTACAAACTGTGAGCCAAATAGATCTTTGTTCCCATAACTGGTTGTCGGGTATTTTATCTCAGCAACAAGAGAACAGTAACTAAGACACTGTTGATCCCAGAATTTGGAGTAGATAGAAACAGGATATTAGTTCAAAATATTAGTTCAAAATATTAGTTCAAGCAGGTTTACAAAAATCAAGAATTTTGTGAAAAACTACTTTGAGCACAACCTACTATTTCTAGCTGAACTTTATAGGAGATGAATGGGGATGTTTGAGTATTTGGAGGTAGTTCTTTGGAATGAGCAAAAGAAAAAATAGTCTCCATTTGGCATGTATGAGTAAATATAAAATAAATTATAACTATAGGCACCCAGCAAATTTATGTGAAAAGATATTTTTAAAAAATGATCAGGGTAACTATATTGTTGCATTTTAAAAATAAGTAATGTGCTGTCATTTTATTTTTTTTAAAAAAAATCTGTTTAGATTTTAGCAATCCCCTACACTTCTAGAAAGTCAATTTTATTTTTGGACTGCACATTAATTTCATTTTCTGGCATAATGAAACTTCCCTGAACAATTTCATTAACCCTAAATGTGATTGGGTCATTGGGGGTTGGAAAATTAGCATTAGACTGAAATATAAGTGACTTAGTTACTTCCTCATTGTTGGGACAAAATACCCAACACCCACGAGTTAAAGGAAGAGTGGTTTATTTCGGCTCACAGTATGTAGAGGTTTCAGTCCATAGTCAGCTGGCTCCAAGGCAGAGCAGTATGACAGAGAGCATCATGGAAAGAAACAGTCCATGGCAGGGCAGGCAGGAAGGAACAGCAGTGAGCTTCCCTTTCCCTTTACATTCCATCCAGGCTATAAATCTATTTGTTGGTGACACCCACATATAGGAGGGGGCTTCTGTTTTCAGTAAATCTATTCAGCCACACACAGAACTATACTAAACCAATTAGTGGACTCATTCAGTACCACACACCCATAATCTCAATATCACACACACATGATCCAGCCACCTCCCAATAGGCCCACCTATGGGCTCATGTGGCTTTGTGGGGGGTATCTAGATACAAGCTGTAATGACAAGTTTCCCAACACTTTTTCTTAAAAAAAGATAGACAGCTCTCTGGTTTTGTTTCATCTTTTGATCATTTGGGTAATGAAAGTGTTGTGCCATCCCTTTCAGTTCCAAATGTCATCTCCTTTCCTTCACTGCACAGCTTGTTAAATGTGAACAAATGCCTTGGATTTCATGGTAGTATTGAGATTCATACTGAAATTGCCTTGAAAATTGGTGACCCCAATTAAGCCAGTCACTGCTAGACATTGTGTGATGTTGTTTATAGAGTTATAGAAAAAACACATCTGTCCTGCTTGGGCTGAAAATACGATGAAATAGGAGACAGGGACTTTTGAAACATGCCTGATGTTAAGCGTACCAATGGCATCACTGGAATACAGTGGTCTTCCTTAATATTGTTATTGTTGCTGTTATTGATGATATTTTTAAAAAGCGCACAGAGGAGGGACGTGTAAAGGGAGCTGACTGTAGACTGTGCTCTGCAGTGGAGTTGTTAAAGAGTTTGAACATGAATATCATGGAGTTTATTATTTCTTCTCCTTTCTAAAGATTAGAGGTTATCAATGAAATCAGCTAGCCACTTCTGTATGCAGTTCCGGAAACTACAAGGTTCATTTCAGAATCTTCTATTTTACCAAACCCTAGAAATAAGAAACGCTATCAAAGCTTCTCCAAAGTGCTAATGATATGTGCCCTACTTCATCTATCTCAACTCATGATAAAATTGAGGTGTTAAAACTTCTAGTTCTGAAAATGAGCTGGCTAAATTGAATATGGCAAGATGTGATGTAAAAAAATCCCGGCATCCTATTGGCTTATGGATTGAATGTAGAAATTGAAAATATTCTTTGAAAAGTGTAAGCCTGGGAACATTGCCTGGTAATGTGTCTTACCTGTAATTGTCTAAGTAGATATGAGATTTCTTTTAAGAATCAAATTTTGAGACTATTACATTAACTGTAAAAATCACACCACTAGATTACACTTACAGAAGCCTTGTTTTCTGTGCTGACTTGCTTAATGAGCAAATACACAATAGAGACCATTATGACTCTCAGTGATATGAGCACATGGATTAATACTCTCATTTTTGTATCTTCTGTCTCTTTTCAGTTCTTGGGCTGTAGGAGACAGTCAATAAATTAGTGTTAAAACTGTATATGCTCAATAGAGGTCTAATTTAGTACACCAATATGCCATAGGAATAAAAGCCCTTACTGATAATTTACATACTAAGTAAACCATTCATTTAGGAACAAAAAAAATCCCACATGTACCTATTTGTCATTTTTCTGAGTTTCCACTGTGTATGGCAGGTAATAATTACTGCTGGAGTCTTCTAAAATGAGTATAACACTGTTCTCATCCTCCAGGAGTTCGCAGTCTGATGGAGGTGACAACTCTATAAATTATTACAAAAAGGTAGGAGAGGTTGTAATAGAGATATGCAAAGACTTACAATATGTCTGGAGGGGTCATGCTGAGCCCATTTTGATCTAGAAATACAAAATCACAGGTTGTTTTTGCTAGATTTGGAGCTGATCTCAGAGGCCATAATACACAAATTTAGTCCTTTCCAGAAAAGTTAAATAAAACCTTTAAAAGAAATCATAGATGAGAGCATGAACAAAGACACTCTGTAATTTACTAACTTGAATAAATAATCTTTCCTTCAACGAATAATTATTGAACGTATCTCCTAAGGGACAGAATATATCAAACACCAGTTTACATATTTTACTATCATACCTTCTGAGTCTCCTTTTTTCACCAATTGTAGCTTTCCACTTTTACTTTCCCTCCTCCTTCCCAAAAATATTTTCTGCATTATTAGTTGCAACTTCGTATTAGACTAAGACTGACTTTAGCAGCTGGTTCACTGATAAATGATTTGTGTTCTCAAAAGATTTCCACCCCAGACACTGTGTATATTAGCAGCCACAAGGGACAACAGAGAGAGCAGATCCTGGGGAGTAAGCTCTTTTCCTCAGTCATCCCCAGGTAGTCATGGCTACTTGGGGATGATCCATGGAGCAGATGGTGGAACTATTGCAGCAACTGGTTAGAGTGGGGGCAGCACTGATTGAAAAAAGAAAAGCAGGTTTTAATTCCTTTTAACGTTTTTTTTCCATACTCCTTGCTGGCTGGAAGAGAGATAAGTTCTGACTACTTTCTGTCATTTAGGAGAGGTAGACTGGTTTAGGCTTAGTAAACATAGTCATTATCGCTATTAGGGACACATTCCTGCACTGTATTCAGAGACTTCACCAAGTAAAGAAAGTGTCATGTGCCCTTGAATGAGGACTAACTCCTCCATATATGGGAAAGTGATTCTTCAGTGGAATTCATATACAGAAGTGAGAGAAAAAGAACCAAATTTAAGAGACTTATGATTTCTGGTAGTCAGCTTATTTGGTTGGAGCAAACCTTCCATAGATAATATTTTGAAATACAGAAAGATGCAATACGTGAAAGCCCTTGAGAGAAGACATGGGGAAAGGAGAATGGAATTTGTAAATTGGAACGTGAGGCCTGAATGCTTCCATGCTGCACCCACACCCGTCTGCATACAGCTCTTGCTTTAAAGTGCCAGAGAGTAGAATTCAGGCTGGAAGAACAATGACAGAGTTATGGGCGAACACCTGGAATAGCGAGACCCAAAGACTGAGAGATGCCTGATATGCTAATAAAATCTACCCAAATTCTTAGTTGACTACTTAACTATGTCCGCAAGAGGAAGATGTGGCAGGGGAGCCTTTCAACTGGAAAATGCAGCAAGCATGAGGAGATTCTGGTCATTTCCACCTCAGGAGAACAAGAGTCTGTGTTTCAAGTGCAGCCAAGTTAACTAATGCCTGGACCCCAAAACAGTGACAAAAACACAAAAATGTTATTTAGAAGAATGAGACGGTCCAGACACTTTACAAACATATCATTCCTATGTTTAGATTTAAAAAAATCACTTGACGTGCTAAAAACAAGGAAAATATTATCCATACTTGAGGGAGAAAAGAACCAGCCAATAAAAACTGCTCCTGAAATGACCCAGATGTTACAATTTTCAGAAAATAGTATTTCAAGAAAGTACTATAAGTATGTCCAAGAACACAAGGAAGTTATTCATGTAACAAACAGATGGGTAATCGCAGCAGATAAACAGAAACTACAAAGAAAAACACCAACTAATATGCTAAAGCTGAAAAAATGCAGTAACTGCGGTGTCAATGTTATTGGGAGAATCTAGCATAGAAGAAACCAGTGAACTTGAGGGAGATCAAAGAAAATATCTAATGTAAAATATAGAAAGAAAAAAAAAAAAGGGTGAAGAAACATGACCAGAAGTTGTGAGACTACCCAGCAGTGTAAGATGAATCGTTGAAAAGATGGTTGGAAACTTTTCGAAGTAAGTAGAAAACATATACTCATGTTTAATTAGCTCCAAGTGAGATAACTAGGAAGAAAAATGTCTAGAGCAACGATATGAAAATGCTTGAATCCATAGATAAGAAGATAACCTTGAGAGCAGGTGGTGAAAGTTGCCGCACCACACATGGCGAGCAAGGACGTCCATAGTGGCCGACATCCCCCCGGAAACGGAACTCTATTCGGAACGCGGAAGGACGACGCTGTCACCACGGTTCTCTGTTCAGCAAAGCCCTCCCTCAGAATCGACAAAATGAAGACATTTTCAGATAAACATAAATTGAAGACGTTTGTTGTGAGCAGATCTACCGTTTAAGAAATGCTAAAGAAAATTCTCTTCTTCATACTGTGGAGAAATTATATCCGATGGTAACTTGAATCTATGTGAGCAAGATCACCAGAAGGGGCAAATGTCTAGGAAGGTTTCTTTTCCTAATTTTTAAAACCAAACCCCAAAATATATAATTATTTAAGGCAACGTTTATAACATTTGTAGTATGTGGCTGCAGTATTTATAAGCATAAGAAATACTACTTCTAAAATGACACTAAAAGTTTTCTATATTTTTTAGATAAAGTAGTGAAATATTAAGTCATGTGTACTTTCTTAGTGTTAAGATATATTGTGTTTTCTAGTGAAACCACCGAAAAAATAATGCAAACAGATTATAGCTAAAATACTAATAGAGGAATCAATATAGAATACTAACCTATTTAATTATAACATCACATAGAATAGATAACATGACATAAAATAGCACCTATAAATAAATAAGAAATACACTAAAACTCCAGTAAATGAATGCAGCAAGAAACAAAGAAAACCCACAAAAAAGAAAAGAAAAGAATCAATACAAACACAATAGAGGCAAACAATCAGAGGGACTTTCTGCAATTATTAAAAACTGTGTTGTCATTTGAAATAAAAGTGAGAAATTTCTTTGGGAAATATTTTCTAAAATTTTCTGGGAAGAGTGATACTTGATGATAAGTCTGAAATTTTTTCTTGACTTATGCTGTGAAACTTCAATCGGTAGAGAACACTTGCCCAGTACCACACACACACACACACACACACACACACACACACACACACACACACCCCACACACGCTCAGATCCTAGCAGCACTGAAAATAACTATTACTGCCGATAACATTTCTGGTATTAATTCTCTTCATCTTCTACTACTGTTAGCATTCACTACGAACCCTTGGCCTACTCTGGTGAGAAATGTACTGTGCAGGTGGTATGTGTTTTATTTTGTAATGTGAACTCATATCATATGGAGGCCGACATATGAAAAGTAGGCTAAAAAAGAGAGAGTAGTTGCCTTAAATCTCGCAGGTTGTAATTCAGAGCAACTCCTGGATGCGAATAGAAAAGACCACTCTCAGCTGGGAGATGCCAAACTATTCAGGCAACAGTGGTTTGGGTTAAAAGATTTAAAATCAACTTGGGATAATGGTCACTGAGAAGCACAAACTGGAGTACAAAATGGAACGTGCATACACATGCAAATAACATGCATATATTTGATATTACTCATATGAAATAACCCAGGAATTTAAATTTAGAAAATAATGTACACAAACATTATGAGTTCTGAGTGTGGTCAGCTCTCTATTAGACATTGATCTCTATTGTTATTTGTACTTTTATAAGTTGCAAATTTTCTACCTCCAACACGTATTATTTTCATCAGTAGAAAATTTATTTCTAAAAGAAAATTAAAATGAAAGCACCACCATTTCTACTGCTCCAGGAAGAAATGTAAAAGTAAACATAATTTCATCAGACTTTAAAGAGTATCTCTCATGGCAACTGCTTCTGAGATTCTGATATCTTCTCTGAGGGAAACTGCTCATTAAACAATTTTCAATAATGTGGTAAAGAAATACAGCAGAGTTATTAAAGAGATGATGGCTCTCCCAGGGTACACATACCACAGGGGCCAGCAGCACTCTTTAAATATATTTTCATTTGACTACTGCTCCTGCAGACTGAACCGTATTACCATACCTAATTTTTTAAAACTCCCTTTTAATGGAGGTCATTCTTTTTGCCTTGAAACAGGTTCATTTTATTACTTTGAAGTCTCTGTAGAGCCTGATGATTTTATGTTCTTTTGATACTTGCATATGGTTTGGTTTTTGCTAAATCAAAGGGTATGGTCAGCATGAGGAGCCTTCTAACACCTCACCTGCTCGGTGGTTGCTAACATTACCTAGAGTGTATGCCGGTTAATTAAACGAATTACAGGTGAGGTTTCAACTGGTGAGGTGGAACTGGGAACTGCATGGCAGTTGGCAGTAACGTCACAGCAATGGATGTCTCTCTGTCTGTCTATCTGTCTGTCTGTCTGTGTATTGTCTATATCTATCTATCATATATCATCTCAACAGTTAGAGTTAATGGTGATGGCAGGAAGTCCCCAGTTTCCTAGATGAGAATCTATTATAGTGGGATATGTGAGGGATATCAGATCATACAGTTTCAGTTGGATAGACAAAGTGCTTTTTACTCTGTGTATTTTATTAATCAGTTCTGCTCTAATTTTATTAAACAGTTCTAGCCAAAAGAGTTTATACTATTTAGTTGAGAGACTGTGAAGATATGGAACAGATACACCTGAGTGAAGACCCTCTTTCCGTCTCCTCTAGCTGCATGATTGACAGCAAGATGTTCAGTCTCTCTCCAGCTCCTTTTCAGCACCTGCAAAATGAAGCCTTCTATGCCAGCCACAGTGCTGTGTGTGCATTTCACTCGTGTTTTATTTTTTAATCGGGATTCAGGCCTGTTTCATGGGTGAAAAAATAAGGAGGCTTATTGGTTTGTTTTGGGGTTAAATGAGAGAAGGCTTGTAAAGTGTAAGGCATGGGGTCTAAAGCTGATAGGACCTCAGTAAATACTGTCCAGTCCTCCAGTGTCCTTTGACAAGGGACGTGCACAACAGAAGAAGGAAGTAAAATCATAAATTAATGACTTTAACTTTTTAAGCACCTGTTTTTCTCCCACCTGTAAAGATGCGTTTCTTCTCACTTTGGTGAATTTCTAGCCTATATGTCAGGTTTTCTACACCAGGTCTTTGAGCACTGATTTTTTCCCCTTCCTTTACACTTCTATGTCTCATAATTTCTGCCTTTTGTTCTGATGCCAAACATCATTCACTTGAAATTTTGGTTCATTTGGTGAGACCTGGAATCAGAGTTTATAGCCTAATTTTGTAATTTATTACACGAAGATTCAAGGCAAAATATTTTATGTCTTTGTGTCGTTTCCTCATCAGCAGAATGAAGTGGGCCTTAATTCAATGTACCTCGAGGGCTAGCAGAAGGATCAAATTAAATATCATACACGAAAATACAAGATGCATATATATATATATATATATATATACATGTGAAACACCTCATCCAGAAAGGCCACTTTCTGCCCCCAAGTGCCCTGTCAAAACTGATGCTTCGGAAGCAGAGCTCATCTCTCACTTTTTGTTGGTATCTAATACGTGCTTATTGTCTTGAATTGTTCTGGCCGTATTAAAACATGCAGTTTCCTACCTACACACCCTGTTCCAAGATCTGCATTTCAATTATTTTTGAGCCTAATGAACCCCTCTTTGTCCTTCCACACTCAGCACAGCATCTCTTCCTGCCGGATATTTCCCGTCCTCCCTCGGGAGGGAGTTTCCTTCCATTTCTACCATTATCCTTGTTATGTTTCAATGCCTATATATGTAGTTTTCTCCTCTGGTGGACAAAAAGCCTCTTGACAAGTAATTTGTCTTTGTATTCCTGGAGGAGAGTCGACACTATGACACACAGGGTGCTCGATGACTATTTGTTGAATGAATAAATGAAAAAATTGGTGGGAGAAAGACTCCGATGCGACTGAATGCTACCATTGGGTACCGCTCATGCCAAACCAAAGGAACGTCTGACTGACAGCGAATGTGGTCAGAATTAAATTGCCCAATGCACTGTTGGCATTTCGGTTATGTGTTTTAGACTTCAGTCTCTGCCATGTTTCAAACTCTCGAACACAACAAAAGATATATTAACAGTCAGCTTATGATTTAACTGTAGAGTTGACCTTTGGAAATTTAGACACAAAAGATAGCTTGCATTTTTTGGCCACTAGCTTATGCAACTACAAATACTGCAGTGGTTCAAATATCACTGCATTTGTATGCATGCACTGGCTGATCCATAAAACATACAGCATTTTAAAATATTGATCTCTTCAGTGCCAGCAAGCAAGAGATATTAGTGTAACCTGGGATTCCATTTGTAACTGTGAGATTAGAGCCAGAGAAGTGGAAAATTGGAATAGACCAAAATTCATGTGAAGTGGAAAGCACAGCTGGTGGTAGTGCTAAAGAAGGAGAATAACAAATAAAGGAAACATTATTTTAAAAGCTGACTCAACCCTCAAATGGGAAAGGAGCGGTCAAATGAATAGGCTTTAACTGCCTTAGCTTCCTGTGCGTCCAGGTTGCTTCTGCAGACTTCTTTGCAGCACAACAGCTGGCAAAGGCAAACTGGAATTGATTGGGAAGGAAGAAAAGACGGCGTCCTTGTGGGTTTCTGTCACTCCTGTCACACAAGTAAACGGAAAGATGATTTCAGAAAGAAGGTGACCATGGTTGGGAGAAAGAGAGAAAAAAATAACAGAACGTTTTTCTAAACGTCAGAATGTTACCTGACTGGACCTTATACATTTCTTTCAGTATTACTCACAGTATGAAGTCCTTATAGATTTTCACTTTTGTGTTCACCTGTGGCTCTGATCTGCTCTACTTTCAGCATCTAGCTCTTTGGAATATTCTGTGATACTGCTTTGGACACTCACCCTCATGTTTTTACTCATTTCCTCTGCTTTGGGCACGGAACAGGTTTTTTTGGTTTTGTTTTGTTTTTATGTATTTTTTATTGTGCCTTCAGAGACAGAGTAGCTGGCACATTAGCTGGCACGCAGGGGAATGTTCCTCAAGCATATTTTAACCAAAATGTAGGTGATGTATCATCAAGGAGGAACTGAGAAATTTTAGTTTATATTGTATTCGTTGGACCCACAAAGACTCTCTCTCCAAAACTTTGTTCCTCATTTTCAGATGGGGTTGATCTGCAGGGAAAAAGTAAAACCCTAATACTCTGGTTGTAAAGAAAGAGAAAGTGTTCTGGATATAGACGTGAAGAAACCAATTTACACCAATAAAAGTAGAAAACAAATATGTCGTGTAATAGCCATAAAATTAAGGTTTCTTATTAGCAGTTCTCCTCTCCTGAGCTTTTCTCTTACTAGTAGTTTCCTATAGCTTAGGGTTACCATCTTCCCAAATCAAACCACAAAGAATCAGACGGAAGATTCTAAGGAAGTACTTTGACGTGAAGTGGCAAAGACAGTACGAGTCACTTGATATTTCATTTTCTTTTCTGCATTTCACGGTTACCATTCAGGTGGATCAATGACCTCTGGAGAGGTTCTCTGCCTCCCTCTCAGGCTGAAGTGGGCCGGGTCTTTTAGTATAACTGACCCAGCCAACCTTGGGGACACAGCATAAGGCAGAATGAAATTTGTGTGTTAAGTAGCGTGGAGTTCGAAGTGGTTGCTGTGGCAGTGGAAGCTAGGATATTCTGACAAATTCCCATCACTTTACACATTTTGTCACTTCTCTCACGTATTTTTTCAGCTATACTTTTCTCCGGCAATCTGATATCATCTTTTCTATATTGTCTATTCTATAGTGTTAAGGATTTATTATGTTAAAAACAGTATTTGTCATTTTTAGGGGTTTGGGATGAAGAAGACAACAGGTACTTTTGCTCAGGCAGCAATTTTGATGTGATCTTAGAATATGTATGTTTTTGGATATATTTATGAATAGTAGGTTCATAGGTTTTGTGTGAGGGAAGGGAAGCTGCTTGAAATATGCTCCTATCCTTGGAAGGAGACTTCTCAATACAAAGTGACTGTTTTTCCTATGACATCATTAGTGGCACTGATACCCAGCAAGCAATTAATTTGTTAGCATATTTTGACTGATCAACATTCTCACGTACTGATGATAGTCTAATGTTATTATAGGGGGTGGAGAGGAAGAATAAAGGAGAACTATAAAATAGCTGCCACTTTCAAAACAAAACAAAACAAAACAAAAACAAAACTGTTGTGGTTTTAAGGAAGAAAAATACTGATGCATTTAAAGCAATGATGTAACAAAGAAGGAATTCTTCCACTGAGGCTCAAACACATCGCTAAAAGTCAAGCCATTGCTTTGACGTTGGTGGAAACCTACCATCTTGTCTCACTGTGGTGGTTCTGTAGAAAATTCTTCTTGGAGAGCACTTCTTTTTCTCTACTGAGGTTTAAATCAATGACTCTGAGGAGGTAAGATTTCTAGGCGGACTGTGCTTTGTACTCGAGTTTAAAGAATATGATACAAGGAAGGGGCGAGGGAAACAGCCAATGCTTTGAGAAGAATGATTAAAATGGAAGGGCTCTGGGAACACTCCCTGGGGGCCATGGCTGGGTGGGTGTGCTAGAAAACGATGGAGGTGCTGCAGGCTGTGGTGGGTCTTCTGTATTCTTAACAGGAATATGGCTCTTCATTAGTTGACCTGGTTAGTTACTTTACATTTGTGCTTTCACTACTGACGATTCTCTAGTTTCTGTCCGACACTCACAAACATTCCAATTTTTTACCAAGTTATCTGGTTTTAATCATTTCAGTATCCAGGCAAAGCCACAAACTCATTTCCTAAACAATCCCTCTCTCTCATCATATGTCCCTTATCCTTTTATCCATTACTGTGCTTCTGACTGGGGCACGGCAACAGAGTGTCTGTCTATGGGGACCGCTCACATCCGGAATGGCACCTAACAAGATGTTTATTCTCTTGCGTATTCATGCATCCTTCTGTTACTGCACATGTGTTAAATGAGTGTCAGAACTGGGGCAGCTGTTATAGATGTGCAGAAGCAGTGTATTCTGTCTCAAAGGGAAATAGACCAGTAATATTCTGCACAACAGAGGACCAAGAGTTAGGACTAAGAAACAGTAGTTGATTTAACGTTTGATAGCTGAAGTTCAAAACGTGCCAGAATTTCTTGTGTCAACTGATCTCGGTTTTTTTTTTTTGTGGTGCCGGGGATCGAACTCAGGGCCTTGTGCTTGCAAGGCAGGCACTTCTAATCACTGAGCTAAATTCCCAGCCCCTGATCTCCGTTTTTGACTCGGCTATAGCTAAACTGTTTTCTTTTGTGTCAGTCTGCCACTAGAGGTACTTAACCTAGCCACATACCACATGAAACAAGAATTGTGGTGCGATGACCCACCAAAGGAATTTTGGGGTGTTGTTACCGAAAAGAAAAGGAAAAGCATATAAAGAATCCAGAAACAACAAATATCTTTAACTGTGGTGAGTCTATTTCAACCAAAATTTTGGAAGCATAGAAGAGGCCACTAGCTCAGGGACTGAGAAGACTAGAAACAAACTGGGTAGATCCTGAGAGGGGAGCTGGCTCACGGAGATGTGACAGATAATCCATGTTTCACCGCAGACACAGTTTATACCCTTCTCCCCCCTGCTTTGTGTCCCAGGAAACTGACTTCCTTGGGCTTCTGTAGCCAGTCTCCTGCCCCACAACCTCCTGTCAGAAGATGTGAGTGAGGAAGTAGAGAGAGTGGGGTGTTTATTCCTGCTGAGCTGGGACAGTAGGGCCGGGGCCTCTTCAGGAGTTGGGAGCCTCCTGTCCTGTGATCTGCCTTACTGCTACAATAGTATCATCATTACCAGCATCTACAGCCTTTTAGACTGACAGGTAGAATGTCCCTCTCCTGTCGGTGGCCCCGTGGTTTCCTTGTCCTGCTGGCTTCTTTGTGCCATAGTTGTATCATTTGAGTATCAGGTCAGGCCTGGTTTGTACTTGGCTGAGCTTGTAAAATATTGTTTGGCTTGAGTAGGTCTGTTTCGTGCTGGGTCCCCTATATTCATAAGTGTTGGTGTTAAATTAACACACCATAGAGGACACAGAATGCAACATCTAGAGACTACAGAAACAGATGACAGGTGAGCTCTGGCTCAAGTCAGGAGTCCTAGCAGGCTTTTGGGATGTACTGAAAGTCATCTCAGGAGCAGGTAACTCACACCACTGAGCTAGTGAGGAAGAGCTGATACCAAGCAGTGTGGCAGAGTCGCTTCAGCAGACAGCTCTGGGAATCACTATTTCCACGGTGCTTCACATATTGAAACCATCTCCAGGACAGTGCAGGAACTGCTGCTGATTTGAGGGTGGGAGCTGGATGCACAAAACACGAAGTAGTTCTTGTAGGACTGCTGATTAGTTGGGGTCTGTGGCGCTATCGACATTACTGTTGATGGCAATGACACTACTGCTTAAAGTGTAAATGCAAACCTTAGCAGAACTTGCAGCTGATAACGTAAAGCCTGTGCCTCAGTTTCCTCAGCTATAGGCGGAGGATAATGATATCTACTTAAGTGAGGACAAATCCTGTAGCAGCTTGTGGGAACACAGTCTTGATCAAGATGCGGTGATGGATTTTGGAGCAGGCACCCAGGTCATTCATTCATTATGTACTAGGTAGCTAGGGGTTTGTGAGGTGCATTCTCTCGTTGTCTACTATGTGGCAAAAGTCTGATTTTTATTTTTGTTGTTTTTCTGATACATGGTCTTGCCATGTATTCCAGGCTTGTCTTGAACTCACTGTGTAGCCCAGGCTGGCCTCAAATGCACAACGATCCTCCTTCCTCAGCCTCCCAAGTGATGGGATTTATAGTCATGTACCACCACGCCTGGCAAAAGTCTGATTTTTAAAAAATAGACACATTTTCAGAGCAAACCTAAGCAGCAGGTAGGCTTGGTGTTGAGTGACCTAGATGAAAGAAACTTGGGTATGTTGTTTTTTCTAAAGAAAAAATAAAACCTTTCTCAGACTTTGGGACTAAGTGGCAAGGTGGCTGATAAACAGCTCATCTCTGTATTTAGTGACCCTAAGGGGTATCAGCAATTTTAATGAAGGGGCAGATTTCTTAGCATTACTCTAATCCCAATCAAGCCATGAGAATCACTGAAGTCCATATGCCTCTATCAAAGATTGTATATGATTTTAAGAATTTAGAGTTAGCTTGTTTATGGCACAACAAATTTGTGTGACAATCCAAGTAATAATTCACTTAAAAATTGGACCTATGGCTTTTTTGCATTTCTTTCAAGATTCTTTTTCCTCCCTGAAAATCCATTTTATTTTATTTTATTTTGGTGCTGGAGACTGAACTCAGGGCCTTGCGCTTGCTAGCAAAAATCCATTTTAATGAGATTATATCAAGTGTTACTTGTAGTGAATGGTTTTACTGGAAAGAAGACTAAAAGCCATAGAAAACATAAATTTATGTACCTACAGTATCAGTTACAGACTTACATAAAACAAGCAATAATGATATTGTAATGAGAATGGGAAGTACCATTGTACACATGCCATTAGCAATAGCTTAACATTAAAATATAACAAGGAACAATCCAATTAAGTCCAGCATTTCCTCTTTGGTTTAGGGTTACTTGTCTGAAGCATTCCATGGCTCCATCCAGACATTCATATTTGCACTGACCAGAACTGAAGTCATGGCTTACCGTCATTTGCAATTTTATGGAAAATTATACTGCAGTATAACATGCTTTCAAGACATAATAGCTATGTATTTGGAGAGTGAGTGAATTATGAAATCACAGACTTTGAATATTTCGCTAAAACTGTTATGTCAGTAAGTCTGTTTGTTGAGCTTTGATAAGAAGCTGCAATGGGTAGTGTTGAAGTGAGATGAAAGGGGCACTAGTCCGGCCATATCCCTGTGACATCGGCCAAATGTTTAATCACATAAGACTTGAAAACCTTGACCAGTCGCTTTAGGCTTTAAATATTTTTCACACTGATACATTGTGGCTAGATCAGTCAACCAAGGGATCCAGTTATCTGTACTGTCATGCTGTGTGTAGCAAAGGGGAGTGTGGGGGCAGTTAGAAGTGGGGAGGAGGAGAGACTGGGAAGGGCAAAGTGCCGGCACTTGAACACAAACTCTGGTGGAGGGGATCCCGCGGCTTCCTTCCGACACATTCTCTCTTCTTCGTATAGGCTCAGACTTGGTAATGATACCAACTATTTTTGCTAAATTTCCAGACTGAGCTAGCAGGTTAAAGAGGAAATGAGCTAGCAGATTAAAGGGGAAATTAATTGTGGTATGTTAAGTAATTGATTGCACTCGTCTGATTCATTCCTATTTCTATGAGAGTTCTGTGAGTCACAGCACCATTTCCGGCATCGGATATATGGAGACGCGTAGGACATTGCCCTTGCTCTGAATTTGGCACAGTTTACTGGTGGAAGACACATGAACAAATGCAAAGCAAAGACAAGGGGCAGTCGCCAGGCGAAAAGAGAGAAGTTATCGGTTTTTGCTGGGCAGGGGTCTGGCGGTACCGAGGGGAGTCTAGGTGGAGGTAACAGCTGATCAGGCACAGAGGGGAGGTCTGGAGGAGCCAGATGCAGTCGGCAGCTTCTAGCAGAAGCTCGGCTTGGCTGGAGAAAGAGTGCAATGAGAAAAGATGTTGCAGAGTTTGGTAAGGGAAGGTTACGGTGCTCTCTAGAGCCTTATTAAGGGGTTCAGACTTCATTTTATAAGCTCCGGGAAAAGATAAAAGGCAAGATATAAACGTGGTCATGGTTTTATGTTACACAAGTGCCCGAGGTGAGGAAGGACCTGATGGCACATGGGCAATTGGAAATGGGAGGTGAGGGAGGTACAGTAAGATCAGTAACAGCCAACATTTGCTGAGCAGCTACAGGACAATTTCATGGGTTAACTGATTTCATCCTTATCTTGGCTCTGAATGGTGGTTACTGTTAGTGTGATGCCAGCCTGTTGAAGACAGATGAACATTCGGGGAGGTTAAGTCCCTTGTCCCAGGTGGAGGAGAAATGGCACTGGGACACTGCTTAGTGCTTTCTTGAAGAAGGTGCATGTGATGTGTGTGAAGGCGTCAATATGACAGAGGAGCAGCAGAGGGCACGGAGACGGGGTCTGCTGGTGAGAAGATGGAATCCAAGAAAGCTAATCTGATGAATGCAGTCATTTCTTCCTTCTTTGTAAATATGCTTGGTCTTCCAGTCCGATAGCCCAGAGCTCCAAATTCACTGACTTTGAAGACCATTTTTATGCTACTAACAAATTTAGGTTTACAGTGGAATCATCTCTAACCCTCGTTGAAAGCAGCAGTACCCTTGGCTTTCGAAGCCAAAAAGCAAACCAACATGGAGCCGTTCGAGCTGGCCCGGGTGCAGGTCCCTCTGCATCCTCTGTGCTCCGCGGTGGCTTGTGTTTATCTATCTCAGTGTTCACTCTTCTGCACTAGAACAAGCTGGTTGCTGCTCTGAATCTTTTTCCAATTTATGATTTGAGGGCAAGGATCGTTTTCCAGTTCAGTTCGGTTTCACGGTACGTGGAGAGTCTGTGAGTAGGTGTTATTTCAGGCTTTGGCAGCAAGTGTAAGTTCTGGCCAGACAAGCAGCGGGGAGAAAGTCGCCATATTACCACTCAATCTCAGAGCATCCGCGAGCTCTCATGATGGCGTGCATGAAGTAATGGAAGAATAAGTGACAGAGACTGTATCATATTTAGTTTGGGAGGAAAGAAAGTTTGGGTAGATTTTCCAGAGGAGGTGATTATTGAGGTAAAAGTTTTTTTTTTTTGTTTGTTTGTTTTGTATTTTTTAACCAAGAACATGTATTGGTACAATGTACATATAATTGTCATATTCTTCACATTTATTTTGTACCTGTGCATGACGCATCTTGGTTCTCCCTCCTCTTCCTCACCCCTCCCCTCTATTCCCTTCATCCCTATTTACAGCAGGTTCATTCACATTTCTCCATGAATTCCCTTTCCTTTTTCTATCCCTTTTTTCCCTTCCCGCTTCTCCCCCGCTCCCTCCAATGCTCCTCTCCTTTGAATATTATCTTCCTTTTAGATTATATCTATTACATGAGGTAAAAGTTTTAACATACAGATTTTATTATTATTCAAGTACAGTGAGGCCAATGGACTAGGAGAAGATTGTCATAAAAACCATTGTTGCTTACAGTCTTGAAGAAGACAATCCATGGCATCCTTCACAGAGCCGCTCATAGAAGGTTCAGGGGTGTCAGGAAGCAGAGTGACCGGGGTAAAACCTGCCCTTATCGTGACTTCTGTGGGAAAGAACGTGCAGGGCAGGATCAGCCGGCTTAGGGTTGACAGGTTTAAATAATTTCAGCAGGCTCTGAGATGTGGGGCTGTCTCTGGTTGTCTGGCACCAGCGTGTGGAGTGATTAAAGCAGGCAGAGAGGGTGGCCCTGAGCGTGAGCATCTGGGAGGTGGTGGGGTGTGGGCTCTGGACTGGTCGGTTTATGTAGGAAAGGGGCACCTGTAGGTGAGCTATTAAGCATTTTGGGGAACTGGTTATCTCTAGGAGGGAAAATCACCCTGAGTTCAGCACGGTCTAGACATCAAAGCATCAGAATACAGAAAGTAAAGAGGTGTGATTAATATAGTGCACCTTGGGGCAATGAAAATAATTATTCAAGTGCTATGTTATATACATGTGCCAATTCCCCAAAACAAATGTAACCATTGTGTATCGCCCACATACCCAAGTAAAACTGTTCATCCAATTAAAAATTTATCCAAGCAAAGAGTTGACTAAGGACACATCAAGGAGACCAAAAGTTTTAACAGTGTTTGAACAGAACAACACACTGTGTCCCTGGATGTCCATATTTCAAATACAGTGGAATTGCAGGGCTGAAAATGGTGTGGTAAGACCAAAGAGAAAAACCAGAGGTGAAGTGTGGAGGAGGCTGAATGGTCTCCTGGACGGCATAAGTTCTGGAGGGCAGATGATATCTAGACATAAGAAACAGTTACAAAAGAGTCAGCCAGAAGAGGGCCATTGTCACTGGTCTAGAGAGACAAGATGGAGGCATGGGCCATGGATATGGCAGTGGGGATGGAAAACCAGGTTTACTGTGGAAGAAAAGTAGACAGAACTCATTCAGGAGAGACTTGGGGCAAGATTCATTTTGTATTATACCCGTAGGTCTTACACGCAGGAGAGACTCAGATTGCGCCTGTTAAATAAACTTATTTCTAGGCAAAAGATACTGTTTTAGAAACTTCCCACACTGTTTTATTCACCAGGAATAATACCCTTAGGTTTATAATCGAACATACATTTTTCCTCAGATGGCAAAATCTCTTCAAATAAATTTTTTAGCTCTCTTCAAATACTAAAAACAATTTTGGCCTAATTACTGTGGGTCTGCTGAGGAGGATCATTATCACACACGGATAGCACCAGAGAAAGCTCCCTCCTTGCAGAAACAGAGACTCAGTTTCCCCCGCCACAATGTACCAGTTCCAGCAGCAAGAGAATTTTGGACTCTTAATTAGTTTTAGGGAAAAATGTACTAAAAACATATCCTTTGCTAGTCTTCTGGCATTTTATTTTCACCAGGTTTTTGAGAAACTAGACATACTATTGAAATATCTAATTACTACTCTGGGTGCAGGTAGGAAAAGCTGCTACATGGCTGAAAGCAGCGTAACACCTACGCCTGTCTGTCACCGGCCACGTCTTCTGGTTCTTGGTAAACAGTCATTCCAGGCTGGGGCTGATGCGATCGGTGCGGAAGACATTTCCGATTTGGTATCTAACTTTCTGACTGCAGGCTCGTGCAGCAACAAAGATCACATTTTCATAAGGAAAGGTGTTTTTGCTTAATTTTCAGTGAGGTTTCTTCTCCCATTACAATAAAGATTTTACTAGAGAGGATAGTAATGTGCATCACGTAAGGGACTTTATGGAGACTGTTTTGTTTAATTCTCACAACAACTCTGCCAGGAAAAGATTGTATAGAAAGTTTGATAAAATGGTAGCAACAGTGCTTCAGAGAGGTTGTAGGACTTGTCCACAGTCTCACGATAAAAACTTAAATCAGGTTTATTGGACTCTTGAGCTCATGTAATTTTCACTATGTTATTGTGTTTATCATATCAATCATCACCACCATTTTATCATAAGCAAGATATTTACTGATCATAGGCAATTTTGTAAAATAAGAATAAAATTCTACCTATAACTCATTACAAATAGAGCATTTTATTTTCTTTAGTTTTTTTTCCAACCATTCTTTTTTCTATTTTTACATTGCTATGAATACACTACGTAGATAATTTTGTATCACTTGGAAAGATTTTCAATCTTTTTTTGGAAGAGAGTAAAAAAGAATTTAAATGATATGAGAGAGGCTGAAAATAGGAGGAAACATAAGCTGGAAAAAGTGGAATGAGATATTAAGACTTAAGAAACTTTGCAAACCCGAGAACATGTCAATCATTCTAACTTATTTTGAAAGATTCCTGCAGTCTGAAAGGGATGACATTCTGTCACTGCCAACGCCCATACTTAGAAGACACCTGTATCATTATGCAAGCAAACTTCCAGAGACTCAGTAAGCTCCTATTAGAATAATTTGCCTGGCTTCTGTATCAGTCAAATATGGTAATAACTAGGTTATTGCGACAGTTGGATTCTTTTCTCTAGATAAGGAAATGGTCAATGAAGAGTGAAGCTGTGGGGACTGTATTTATGGGACTGTAATTAACTATGAGATCTTGTTAAACTCTTGAGAGAATGGAAGTATGATAAACGTAGAGGAAAATACATATTCTACTACCTGTATTTAGAAACTCCTTCCAAGCAATATTATGAGATGGCCATCAGGAGCCAACTACTCCCTGGTGACTGATAAATTTCAACTAAAGCTAAATAATTATTTTCAAAGAGTTAATTATTATAATCTAATGCTCAGCTTCATTGCCTCAATAAATGGATCACCTTAATTCAGCCATGCAGATTAGCATGCACTCTGGAATCCAGCCAAGAGAGGCTTTAGGACTTGTGGGAACACAAGAAGCTCTAATAGCCATTTCTACCATTTAACTGCCTTCAGGGACAATGTTTTACTGATGTACATTTTTTGTTTTAGCTGGATACAAAGTATTGTGATTGTTTAGCAACAGAAGTCCACACCAAGAATCGATGTATACTCTATAAAGTAGAAGTATCTGAAACACCATTTGAACCATGTAGGACTGGTAGAAGAGTGTGTGGCCGAGTGGAGTTTTTGGTGGAAGCTAGAAGTGTGTTGGCATGTTCATCAGAGAAGGTAGAAATCACTGTGATGGGTGATGCTAAATGGGAACCACAGAATGGGGCAAATGTCAGAGAAAACTTTTAAATGCCCAGACTGAGAGCGAAGTTGGTTCAGGAGCTGAATATGGGTCATATATCACACACACACACTGAGATGACATGGCCTTGCCTTGACACATGTCTTCTTCTTATTTTAGATATCTTTTTCGCTCCAAATACTCCAAGTAGGTTATTGTCACTCCTCTAGGGCCATCTTAAAGGTGTCACGATGTTGGACTATTGGAACAATGTGCAGCTGATAAGCTAAGTAGAGGTAACTGGATAAGGCACAGACGCTCAGGTTGTTGTGCTAGGTAAAGACACACTATGGCCACTATTTTGAATAATTAATGTGGCAGGAGTGTGCTAAAAATGCAGTCACACTCCCTAAAGTCCTAAAAGTTACATCAGATAATTTCTAGCAGGCCTTTTGTTAGGGTGATAAGTTCCTACGCACTTGAAGTAACTTTCTTTTCAGCCTTCCTACCTTCATCTACAGGTTATGGAGTTTTTACACTCAGATTTCATCTTATCTCGCGGATGGTGCACCAAAAATGTTCTGAAAGTCTCTTCTTTCTTCCACAGTTGTTATTTCTCACTTAGGGTTTTCCAACACGATCCGCTTTCATGTTATATCGTCTATCATTATTTCTATTTTGTATTATTACTTTAGACGCAAGCGCCTATCTTATTTCTCTGATTATAGTTTTCCTGAAAGCAGGAATCAAGAGTTCGACTTTTGCGTGTGTCCAGCAATGCTGATAAAATGCCTCGCAGCTAGCAATTATTAAAGATATGGTCACGTGGGTAAGAATCAACAATCGCCTTTAAGCACCTTTTTGTGGCGCTTCTGTCCACTCCTCCATTTTCAGTTTATCTTATTTGGAAGAATTTCTTTCCTCTTTTGAAGAAAAGGGGAGACACCTGTGTGTTACAGAAAGCCTGGATCTGGGGTTAATATTTCACATCACATTTTCTACTTTTGGTAAATCAGGAAATCATCAACGAGGTTAAAATGAAGGCAAGGACAGACTTTATTTGGGTACATAATAGATTTACAAACTGGCAGACAGATGTTCCCGTAGATACTGAGGAAGGGTTCTCTTGGGGGGAGAACTGAGTTTAGTTTTTTTAGAAAAGAAAGGGGCAAATGGGCTCAGGTGAGGTAACTTGGTTTGCTACTTTTTGATCGAGCCCTTTAGTCATGTAAGTTGTCCTGAACAAATTTGAAAAGGTGCTGTGTCTATATATACACTAAGCTAAGCATGAGTGGTTGCTGGGAGCTAGCGCCAGGGGTCAACAGTGTGCAGGAAGTCTTTCGGTACAGTGGTGGGTCAGCAGAAGTCCTGTGCTTAAAATGCAACATCTCATGCTTTCTCACTCCCTGGAGTTGACCAAATTAAGTAAATACTTCCTAACTTGAAGCTTAGGACCCTACACTGCTCCTCATGACTTCTGGCTCTGGTACAAGGAAAAAAAGAAAGCATTGGTTTTATGCGATGAATCAGCCTCATTTAGACATAAGTGTTTATTTTTTGTAAAGTATCTTCAACGTGGATTTTCAACTTCACGTCAAGGGTTTCTCATAAAACGCTCGCTGGCAAGTCCTACCGAGGCCATGGTTCAGGCACGCTGAGAGCCTGCAGTGCTGGTGCAGATGCGAGATATATTTAGACACACAAACACACTCAGAGCAGAAATGCCCACCCTTGTTAGTGCATCCTTCTCGGCTCTAAATGGTACAAGTGTCTCTCAGTGGGAGGTGCCATCTTGCTGCCACTGCTTATAGCAGGCTGCTCTTCCTGTGGAGACAGAAACCCGAGAGCAAAGTTCAACACCTGGATGCAGGAGAAAAAAGAAGCTAAGCATCTCTTTTGTACCTGGTCTTTCCTTTATTAGTACTGGAATTTAGTCATCGTTGCCTTGCTAATCTCTGGCACTTTTTTTTTTTTTCTGCCAAGAACATGTATTGGTACATTATATACATAATGATCATAATCAACATAGTTATTTTGTACTGGTACATGACATATCTTGGCTTCCCCCCCCTCTTCCTCTCCCCTCCCTTCCACTCACCCACCCCTCTCTATTTGCAATAAGTTTGTTTACATTCAAAACAACATGAATCCAGAGGATGTTAGAGCCTACTGCTCTGTCAGGAAACTAAGAAGAAAAATCAACAACTGGGTGTGTTAGAAGCCATCCTGGCAAATTCTGTCTCCGTTTTCTGGAGCTAAGACATCCATCTTCTCTTCCCTTGGACATAAGAGTCCTGGTTGTTGAGCTTTTAGAATTTGGAGCTTACAGCAGCAACCCCACCACCACCCACCCACAGACACTTACGAGCATGATTATCAAGCCTTTGGACTTGTACTGGGCAATATCACTGGCATCCAAATTCGCCAGCGTAATGTGAGTGTTCTTGGCTTCCAAAATTAGGTGAGCCAATTCCCATAATAAATCCAATTATCAGGCTAATCCTGCAACTAAGTCTACCCAAGATTTCAAGCATGTTGACCCCTCAGTGTACCTAATCAATTACAGAGAGATCAAATTAAGCACCCTTGGCTCTGACCCCGGCCCCCTCCCACCTTTCTTTCTATGGTTTTTTTCTTGAGCTTCTGTTCAATAGGACACAAGAGAAATATAATCCTTTGATGCATCTATTTCCATTCCCAGATCTTCAGGAATACAATTGTAGAGAAATAAACATTATTTGGAATATACTAAAAGATATTAAATTCTGCTGATATTATATGATAATAATAATAATGCTTCTGAAGTTTTTTCTCACTTCTAAAGTATAGAGTGCATATTTTGAGTGTGCGTGTGTAGTATACAGCATGTGTCCACATTTGGACATTATCACATCTTTTTAGTTTTTTTACATGTTGAAAATATGAACAAAAGAAAGGCAGAAATAAGAATAGTATATTTTCACTCAGTTTAAAAACTAGTAATCTAATAAGTAGATATGCAGTTCTTCTTCAAAAACCTATTTCTTAAGACAATCTTAATAAGACCATTTGACCATTGTCTGAAAGTAGCCATGAGCTCTGGGTTTGAGGTGCAGGGCGTGCTCATGTGACTTGCGGGTGGCACACTCCTTGCCTGTGTCCTCATTTCCTGGGAGATCAGGCTGCTGATCAGCCAAGCTGTCCTCCAGCCACACCTCCTCCACCACACGGAGGGTGACCTAGGGAACGTGATAGCCTTCCAGTTCCAACAAGCTCTACTGTGCCTCTCTCAAATGTAAGATGAAACTGTAGAGTATGTCTATAAATGCCATGAAAAGTGTAAGTTTTAATAGAAGCTGTGATGAACTGCTAGATGCTCACGTGCCTGTTTCTCCCTTCTTACTAGTAGGCCATCCCTTCCGCCCTTGTACCTCTGTTTGGATCCTGTTGGTTCTGATTCTCTAGGGAACCCTGAGTGATACAGATGGGCAACACAGAGAAGCGCTGGGAAAGGCTGGGATAAACTGGAAACACACGTTAGCAATAGGGATTGGATAACAGAGAGAGTCAGAACAATAAAATCCACCTGCTGGTTACTTTTTGCAAATGGGGGTTGGGATAAAGGAAGGGCTGGGCATGTGTGCCCTATCTGGCTTCCCACGAATTTTGCTTGTGTTGAAATAAAAACAACCCAAAGTTTAGGGTGTTGTTGAGGTTTGACCTCACAGCTCTACATCGATTTTCCTGAACCTTAAAATGCTCATCATAAGGAATATTATACTATTGAACTTTTCAAGTTGTAAGGCTCCAATAGAATAATTTATTTAAGGAAATGCTTGGTTAACTTTGGCTTGGAAAACAGTTATTATTTGACTTCAAGGTGCTTCTGGAATATTGACAAGAAAAGTGTGCAGCTTGTGACCAGCTCTCAACTCAACCCCTCACCACAGCGGCTCTTCTCTCAGAGAGAGTGGGGGGTCATTAGCCCATTCCCGAGGGCCAGGCCATCAAAGTACCACCCGTGTGTATCTCTGAGGCAGAGTTCAGGTAATGAGTTTTCTACACTTGCGGTCTATGACTTAGATCCTTTATGAGTTCATGTCTCCAACAAGAACCGAGACATCATTGATGAGCATCTGTGAGGCCAGCAGGAGAGGCCTGGGCATTTGTAATCTGCGAGGAAACACTTTGGGGTGCATAGCACTGCGGCAGGCCTAATCCAATATTAATTAGAATTTAATGATTTTACAAGAGCAGCCAAGAGTTTCAGCCTCCTATAGTCATGACAAACTCATTTCATGGCAATGTTTTTCTCTAGAATTTGCTTTTCTTTTTCTCCCTAAACACTTTCCTTCCTCCCATGTCTTACATACCTCACACCTCATACCCTCAGCATCAGATCTAAGATTATTTAAAATATTTAGATTAAGTACTTGGTCATTTTGAGCAATGTACATAAATTCAGTGTTGATGCTTAAACCTAGGAATTGCCAAATTAATCACTAAGCGTTAATTGATACGGCAGTCATTAAGCACTAATCATTGGGCTATCCCAGGTGAGAAACGTGTTTCATTTAGGAACAAACATGGAGCTCTGAGCAGACATAGGCGTGGCCTATTTCAAGTCCTTTTTAGATATGTGATAGATATGTTGCCTCTTCCTGTCTTCTGATTTGAAAAATGGGGTCTAATGACAGTTTGAGCTGCATTCGCTCTTTTTAAGTAGTTTTGGTTTAGAACTGACGGATTTGTTGACATGTCCCTTCACTCACCGAGCAAGCATCTATTCGTGCAACAAACAGCATGGGAGGCAAACACAGAGAGACATTGCAAGACTCATCCAGTTTAAAGAGCCCCAGGCCAAGGGCATGGGTGTTGTGACGTCTGATCTTGATTGTCAATTTGAGTGTCCTGAGAGATTAGTAACACCACTTCTCTGTGTGGCTGTGTGGGCCATGGTGGGTGTGTGACCTCTGAGAATATGTCTGATCCCAGGCCCCTTACTCTCTCTCCTGTCCTTCTGGCTGTCATCTGGATTCCACCACGCACTTTTGCCGGGATGTTCTTGCCTTGAAATGAGCTGAGCATGCACAGAAATCTCTGAAACTATACACCAAAAATAAACCCCTTCTTTAAGTTGGGAGTGTTAGGCATTTTGTCATAGCAGTGGGAAAGCTTACCAGTGCAGGTACTTTGAAAGAGGAAGGGCAGAGCTGAGAGGAAGGCCGTCTGTGGAGCACTGGCATGCCCGTTTCCATCCCCCAACATTCATATGTTGAAAGTACAGCCCCCGATGTGAGCGTATTTGGAGGTGTAGCCTTTGGGAAGCGATCAGGGAATGAAGGTGGAGCACACTATTAGTGTCCTTCCGAAAAGCTGGAGAATCCCCCTGCCTCTTGCACCATGTGAAGAGACAGTGAAAAGGTGTTGTTAAGAGGAAGCAGACCTCGGAAGACACCAAATCTGCAGGTGCCCTGATCTTGGATTCCCAAGCTTCTACAACTGTTGACTTAGCTTCCGCACGGTAGGGATGATGTTTGGCTGAGCCTTGAAGATAAATGAGTTGTGGGTTCAGGAGCAGCTGGTGGGAAACGTTGCAGGCAGAATCTAAAGCCTGTGCAAAATCCTGCAGGTGAGAATTTGGTTGGTATGCCAATGCTAAATAGCAGAGTGAATTTAGTAGGGGATGAAAGAGGAGACCCATGAGAAGAACTTTCAACTCTATGCTCAGAAGCCTGAACTTTATCACATAGGCAAGGGTGAGCTATCCACGGATTTTAAGTAGTGAGATGACCCAGAGATATTTGCATCAAAATGTGAAATCTCTGGATGTTCACTTCGGTAAGAATAGAGAAAATATGTGAAAGGGGTCCAGGGCTCATGAAACTGGTTTCGTAGGTGTCATGATTATATCTAAATGACCCCCAAAGTTTCATGTGATCCCAGATGGGGCTTTGGGAATGACTGGATCTTGGGTGTGTGGTAACTGGATTAGTCCGCTGATTGGATCAGCCCGTTTCTGGGTGTGCCTGGAGGGATTTACGGGAGACAGAAGACCCACTCTGGATGTGAGTGGCACCAACAAATAGGCTTGTAGCCTGAGAGGAATAAAAAGGAAAAGGGGGCCTTATTGCTGCCATTCCATTTTTTCCTGCCATGGACTGTTTCTTCTCTGCCAGGCCCCTCTGCCATGCTGCCCAGCATGGAGCCAGCTGAATATGGACTGAAACCTCTACAAATTGTGAGTTTAAGTAAACCTTCCCTCTTTTAACTTGTGAGTGTCAGGTATTTTGTGCCAGTAACAAGAAAGTAACTAAGACAGTAGGTTCTAGCACCAGGGTTTGCAGGAATGCTCAGAGCTCTCTTTGATCCAGATACATCTTTCAGGACACCTAAATTTCTTTACTGAATATAAAACAAAAGCACATTTTTGCAGATGAAAGTCCTCTCTTTAACCAAAATAACCTCTTGGGAGGCCGAAGCTGTAGGATTGCAAGGTCAAGCCCAGCTTGGGCTACACAGCAAGACCTTATCAAAAACAAAACAAAACAAAACAAAACAAAAACAAAACAAACCCCCCCAAAAAAACCAAAAACTAAAAAAATAAAAAAAAGCAAAAAAAACAAGAAAGAAAGAAAGAAAGGCAGATATAGTTCAAGGGTAGAGTGCCCTTGTTTATCCCCAGTATCCAAACCAAAACTAATCCCAACCAAAACAAGAAACAAACAAAATCCACCCATCCATCCATTAATATGTACGCTTTTTGTTTTGCTCAGTTAAAAATAAGCTTAATTTAAAGAAATGAAACCTACAGGGTCTGAGGAGGCTACGTGGGAGCAGGGGTGCGAAGCGCAAAGGAGCTCTGTCTTGGGGTTTTTATTCCTTTCTGCTCTATCCTAGCTCTTGGTAAAGGGGACCGCGGGCATGGAGGCTTCTATCAGTGAAGAGTGGAATGGTCACAAGGCCTGGCGATGTTAGTGTGACTCTGGCTGCCTGGCTCCGCTTCCTAACATCGGCCTTGCAATGGTCTTTTCTAGGGACACAGGGGTGTCTAAGAGTGATGGTGAGACCTTCAGGACTATTTAATCTCTCCTCATACTTTCTAGATTTCTAACTCCAGAAAGCAGCTTCTGTTTATGTTCTTTTAGCCTGTCTGTTTACCCCTTAGGTGAGGATGGTGGTGGTGTTCTCGCCCATGAGCTAGGGTATTGTAAAGAGCCTAATAGCATCAGTCACAGTGGAGGGACTTGATAAATAGCAGCTCTTTTATTATTCTTGCCATAAGCTTAAATGATGTGGTCACATTATATCTCAGATTATTTATATAATAAGGAGTCTGGCTGAGCAAGACAGGGGACTCAGACCATTTATAATTTTATGCATTTATACATCTTTCATTTCCCTGGAGTAGTCTTTATTGAATGTGACTTGCCTGCATTTCTTAATTTACTTGAATCCTTTGAGTGTCAAATTTCTACTGTTGAGAATACCCCTATTTTATAAGTTAAAAATATATTATTTATTCCCAAGTTGCTAGGTAATTAGTAAAAATGTGACATCTGACAGACCAGACTATGTCTGTTATTTATGCTTGCCTTACAATATACCGTGTTAGTAGTCTTTAAAACATGTTTAATCTGACTGTGTGCCTAGAAAGTTGTCTTGAGTTAAACCTTTTACAGGTTTTGATAACTCTGAATCATGTTTCAAATATCTCCGCATATATGCCTACATGTTCATGTAATATACCTGCACACACACAAATATATGCACATTTGTTGTCAAAATCACTTCACCTACTTATGTGCAATCCTATCCACAAAGTAGTTAAATCTCTTTTTCACCAGTTGTCCAATACAATTCATTATTTCTGTTGTCCTTTGCCTTGTATAAGTAGAAAAAAAATCTTTAATTTCTTGTACTACGTTTTCAAGAACCACATTTAAGCTTTTCCATGTTAATCGACATATTTGATTTGTTCGGGTTGGTTTATAAGGTGATGAGCATTTATAGGCATTTCCTACAAGACATTTGTTTTCTCTGACATTGTTTTGCTGCCCGACTTTTGGGTATTTTTCTCACCCAAGGCCATGATCATTGCTGATTTTATTAATTAGTTGATGCACAGGAACTCATTTTGAATAAATATCACCATGCTTAGTATACATGTGCCTTTCTTTGCAGTTATTTTGCAGATTATCATCTTATTTAATTTCTACTATGCAATTAAGATAAGAAAGTCTTTTAAAAGTTAAGCTTTGAATACAGATTTCAGAGTCATCAATCTGGAATGGGATAGTTTCTTGTCAGAAGTATCAATGGGTTACTTTTATGCCTTTTTCTTCTTATTTCTACAGAAGCATGTTTGTATGACCTTGGAATTGTCCTTAAAAACAGTCCTCAACACCATCCTTGTACTTTTCTAACTAACTTAGTGGACAGGAAGCAGTTTCTAGTCTTATTGTTTTATTGAAAGAGCTTTGAAGTCAGGTAGACTTGCATTTAATTTTGGCTTCATCATTTATGAGCTGGGCAGACTTCGTAAGTTACTCGGCATCTGTGGGTCTTGCATTTCTCTTACTTATAAAGTAAAGACAATGATACCTCCTTCGTCCAGTGTCTGGAGGGTTGAATGTCTCTGAAGAAGAGCACACAATGATCCTGGCTAGACAGATGGCCATGATCACAGCTATCTCAAAGAGGCATGTACTTCTTCAAAGAATGTGTTCCTCCTCTTTCTAAAATGATTCTTCAACACTTCCTTCTGGTTTTCCACTCCTACTCTCAACATGAGATCTCACCTCACACTTAATGGGAAGAGGAAGGTCCAGTCGGGAACCTGCGTCTCTCCTCTGCATAGTCTCCCACCACACCTGCCTGCGCCTTCTCCTAGTGACCCGAGTGAGTGGGGCTGCGGGCCTGCACCTCGGTGTGGCCTGCTGCTGGCTTTCCTTCCACACTCGGGCACTTAACTGCAGTTTCTCTTCTCTCCTGCATCTTTCATTTTTTTCCTTTGTGGATCATTACCGCTAATAAGTTGTAATGTGTCTTAGTTGTGCATACACCCTTCAGTGCTCCAATATCCTCCTTTATCGATTGCCTCATTTTCAATGCATCTTCCTTCCAAAGGGGCAGTGATGCTCACTGCTCTTTCTCCTCTTCCTTCCTCTGTTCTCTGTTTCATTCAGTTTATATCCTCACTACCACAATACAGCCGATGGGCCAAGAGTACTCTCGAGTTTCACTGGCCAAATTCACAGCCTGCTTTTTACACTTATGTTCCATCTGTGACCATTCGGTAGCATTTGACACTGTGGCCACCCACTTTGGAGACACTGTTCTCTCGCCTTTGCTGCACTGTGCCCTCCACGTTTTCTTTACATTACACTGAGCTTTCTCCATTCACTGCTTACTCAAGGCACGACTCCCTTCTCAATCTCTGCCACTGGGCTCCTTACCAGCCCTTGAATATCAACATATCCAAGGAGATGGGAGCGAGATGGTCAAACGCAGGAGTCGTTCTTGGTGCCGTCTTCTCTTCCTAGTACTTCCTCCCTGTCTCTGAATACTGTAAGTGCTAGATGATAGATCTAAAATCCATCTAGTTTTACTCGTGTCTAAACAGTCATCTCCTGCTGTATGACTGCAGCTAGCTCTCCACAGTACTTTCCACCTCTATTTTGTTTCCTTGAGACTCACCCTGTGATAACAGCCAAAGTGATACCTTTAAAACACAAGTCATAGGAGTTCATTTCATTACACAAAACTCATCTACCCACCTATAAAATATTCACTCTCCACAACCTGGCCCATTTACCTCATACCATTCAATCTACACCCATCAAATTATTAAACTCACTGAATTCACTGTTTTAAATTTTGCATCCTTGTGTTTGTCCACAGATTTGGGGTCTCAATATAGCAGTTATATTATTAATTCCTCTGTCTACAAATATCTTCTCTCCATTTCCATTTGGAAATACAAATTCGAATTATGTTTTTGAGTAGCAATGGGAAATTGGCACTCAGTTTTTCTGAAGTCAAGATTTATTTTACTGGATGCTTTTTGGTATTGTACAGCTTAAGCCTAAAAGCTTGAGTGATGTTGGTGATACTGTGAAAGGGACTAAGAATAACAGGGTAAGAAACAGCATGCTGAAAGCATAATTTGAAGGTAATTCAACAAGATTCTTTTGCTAAGGGAGAGATTTTACAGATACGGTGTTCAAAAGATATGAAACTGTTCTATTCTGTGTTTTGTGGAAGACTGTTATAGGAGGCTTTTTAATTTTAAGTCATAGAAAAACAATATAAAGATTCACATAAATTTAATTCAGGTTTAATTCTAAGTTGCTTTAATGTTTTTGTGATTGTGTAGATAAGATATTCATTTAAAATATTTTCTTAATTTTTAGCACAATTAGATCTTATACTCTTTGCTCTGAAATTTCTATTTTTCAGTTAAAACACCATGGATAGCTTTCCATTTTTAATATTTAAAAATTCAACTCATTGTTTTCTTGGCTAAAAACATAAAATGAGTGTGCCATAATTTGTTCACAACTTTGTCTATTCATGTGACATTTGGATTTTTGGATTGTTTCCAGTTTTTTCTATTATAAACAATGTTGCAATAAATATATTTAGACATGTACCTCCTTTGGATCCAGAAATTTTTACAGAATCAGTACCTAAAAGGAATTGGTGAGACATTGGTTCTGAAGATATCCATCTCTAATATTGTTTGCCATTTTGATTTGTGAAAACTGTATCTTACTTTACTTTGTAT
The DNA here is from genome assembly GCA_004026905.1 of Hystrix cristata. Taxonomy (NCBI): domain Eukaryota; kingdom Metazoa; phylum Chordata; class Mammalia; order Rodentia; family Hystricidae; genus Hystrix; species Hystrix cristata. The sequence continues at coordinate 48,968 of PVJO010005212.1, forward strand.
TTCCACAACTACTGGTGAGACTTAGCATTTGTCCTTCCCACAAATATTGACCGAGGTCTAAATGTACTAAGTGATGTGCTGGGAGAGCTTGCATGGCTCAGAGCTGCTGATCAGGCTTAGCACATTCTAACTTCAGATTCAGTGTCCTTATTCATTTTGTTGCTAGAATTCTGCCAAGGTGAGACTTCAAACCTTAGAATCAATAAACACAACCCACCTCCAAGTCACTTGGTTAGCATCTACTATCACCTTTCTTTATGTCTTAGAGCCTGTCATGGATAATCTGTGTACATCCGTGATTAAAGAGACAAATGTTCCTGCTACATGGAATTTATATTCTTTGATGGTTGCAAGACAGTTGAGAAAAGTAAGTTTGACATTGTCAGTTCAAAGTCAATAATATTATAAGAAAAAAGTGGGCTGGGGATTTAGCTCAGTGGTTATACTGCTTGCTTAGCAAGCATAACACCCTGAGTTCAATCCCTGGCAGCAAAAAAAAAGAGAGAAAAAAGTAGAGTGATACAAAAGGGATTAAGAGTATGTGCGTTTTTGTGCATGTGTGTAGTGTGGTGTGTGTATGTCTGTGTTTGATGTCTATGCTTATGTGTGGTGTGTACCTGTGGTCTGTGTGTGGTGGGAGTGGTGGGAGGTACGTGCAATTTCACAGAATCTTGTCAGAGGTAGGCCTCTCAAGAACAAGATGCTAAGCAGGCTTGAAGGAAGTGAGGATAATAGAAACCTGGAGAAGCAGTCAAGATAGAGTATACATCAGTACAAAAAATCATGAAGCAGGCGTCATGGCAGGAAAGGAAGCAGCAAGAGGGAGATTGATGGGAAAGACCAAGAAAGGGGCCGATGAGCACTGTAAGACTTTGCTGCTAGTGTTGTGGACTGTTTGTGTCCCGAGACCACACTTTCTTAAATTTATGGGTATTTTGAATTTCTACTTTTGAGAATTGCCTGCTTATATCCTCTATAGCTATCACAGTAGATCTGTTTATTTATCAATTTGCAAAAATTTCTTGTATAGTAGGTATAATTACCCTTTTCCTGTCATATGTTATTGGACATATTTCATCTTAGTTGGTGGTTTGTCTTTGTCTTTGCTTATGGTTCCTTATGCTCTATTTTTATATAATTTGGAAGCAAATGTATAAATCATTTCCTTTCTGTTAGCTGGGATGTCTGTCTATTCGAGAGCTCTACTCTGATAATAAAATTTCTCTTTTGAAAGAGAAATTAGAGTTAATCTTTTTTTTTTCATTTTTCTTACAGTAAAATTTTAAAATTTCTTGTAATCTTATTTTGTAAGATAGAAAATTCACTTAAATTTCAGCTAGGCCAGAGGTTGGCAAACTATGGGTTATAATCAAATTCAACCTGTGGCACATTTTTCTAAGTAAGTTTTATTGCAACAGAGCCATGCCCATTGTTTACATATCTTCCTACATGGCAGAGCACTTGTGAAAGTTTTTATAACTTACAAGGATGAAAATATTCAGCATCCAGCTATTTACAGAGGGCTGATAAATAAGTAATTATTTCAATGTCACCATTAAAAATCACAATTTCCTGAGTAATTAAAATATTACATTTACCATGTACTCATTACTAATTTCATACTTTGTTTAGTTCCAGGACCATTTATTTTGTTCACTATTTTTGTGTCAATATCACTGTAACACTTTGTGCAGATAAATCTTTGAAAAACAAATTATTTTTCATTATTTACTTTCAAGGATTTCTGTGAAATTCTCATACATTTTCCCATTTCAGGAAAAAAAAATTCCTATAAAAATGAATTCTGACATCGATTTGAATAAAACAGGCAACTTTATAACATTAATTCATCCAATGCAAGAACATGCTATGTTTTCATATTTACACACATTTCCATTTAGGTTCTTCTATAAAACTTTGTAGACGTCTTCATATAGCTGCAGTAAGTTAAATTTAATCTATGATAGTTTGTAATTTGGGGTACTTTTGTAAATGACATTTTCCTTTTTGCATATCTGTTTCTAGCATGGAACACTAAAATCTACTATTCAACTATTCTTACTATCTTAAGTCTGTTTTTCTGTGTTTTGGAGGCAAAACTTTCAAAGGAAGACCTTTTTGTTTAGTGACTATTGAAATAGCCACTGTTTCTGCATTTTAAACATGATGACTTCCATATTTCATGCTTATTGCTATGTTTTGTAGAGTATTTTTAATTGGACTCTACACATTTGGAAAGTTTCTCTGATTTCTATTTTACTGAGAATTTTCATTAGGGATGGTTTCTGAGTTTTATTAAATACTAATCACATATATTCTGCTTTTTTTCTCCTTTATCTATTGGTATGATAAGTTATAGTGGTAAATTTGCTTAATGGTGAGTCAGTAGTCACAGGGATAATTTGCTTAAAATGTGATATTCTAAAATACGATGCTCTATTTGATTTGATTCAATTTATTAGAACTCTTTAGATCTATCCAAGATAAACTGGCTTCAGTTTTCTCTACGTGATATCTTCCCCCAGTTTGCTATCTTAATTTTTGTCTTGGGAGAATTCACGTAACTGAAGAATAATTGCTCTGGGGTGAATCCTGTGATCTCTTCCCCCCAAATTTAGATCTTGAAGTCCTAATCTTCAGTGTGACTGTATCTGGAGATCGGGGCTCTAAAGAAGTAATTAAGTTTAAATGAGGTGATCCAGGTGAGGCCCCGATCCAGTAGGATCAGTGTTCTGTGTCTTCTTAAGAAAAAAGACCAGAGTGCCTTCCACTTCCTCCAGCCCAGCGAATTCAGCCAGGAGGGGCTGTGTGGGGACACAAGGAGCAGATCGCCATCTGCAAATCAGGAACAGAGCCCTCGCCAGAAGCTGAACCTGCTGGAAATTTAATCTCGGACTTAAGCCTCCTGAAGTGTGAGAAAATAAATACGTTTCTGTTTGTGATATTCTTTTTTGACAGACAACAGACTGAGTCAGCTAATGTTGGTCCTGATGTTTAGAAAGTTAGCTAGAACTCACGTATGACATCTTCTGTTTATTTACTTTTTTAAGTAGTAGACCTTATAATGTACTGTAACTTATTTTTTCTTTAAAAGGATTAATTTCAGAATAATCAATGAAAAAATTCATAGTTTCACTTCAATTCCTCTTTGAGCTTGAGTTTGGATGTTTGTTTTGTTTGTTTGTTTTGGCAGTACTGGGGCTTTCCAGTTAAATTATATACCCACCCATTTTTGCTTTTCATTTTGAGACAGGGTCTTGCCAAATTGCTAAAGTATCCAAGCTGGGCTGGAATTTGTGATCTTCCTGCCTCGGCCCCTAAGAGTGCTGGGCTTACATATGTGCACCCCATGCCAGGTTGCGTCTTGGCTTTTAAGAAAGATCTTTCATAATTTCCAAGCAGTAAAAGTTTTTTGGTTATAGTTTTGTTGAAGTTTATTTTGTTAGAAGAATGCAGCCTTTAAAATGTCTTCCTGGCATCTACTCCTGTTTTTCGATGCCTCAAGTAATGAGATTTCTTTGATCAACACTCTAAGATTAGCAGAAATAGGTTTCTCGCTCTCCTTCCAGTATTGATGTGTTGGTAAGAGCCGTCAGTGCCGGCCAGAGGAAGGGAGCACTGTGTTCTGGAGTGCCCAGGAAGTGATTGGATTTGCAGCCTTCTTTTCTACTGTGGTTCATCTGAAGAGGCCTTTCTGATCCCAGGTGCTCTGCTCCCAGTATTGCAACCCTCCCCAGTGTGGCCAGAGTGTCCCTGGTGCTTCAGCCTCCTCATGCACCAGTGGGTGGCCCCGGGCTCAGGTTTACTGAGGCTGCTTCACTTGAGGGGTGAACCATTTTTGAAACATCCGTATATCTGTACTATTTTAGAGTCTCTCTGCCCTCTCTCCCCACTGATGTGGGAGTCCCATGAACCAGTGCTTTCCCCAACTCTGAGACGAAGCCGCAGGGCAGGGTCAGCCCAGGAGAGAGAGCAGCTGAAGAGGCCAAGACACAGGAGATTTTCTCACTCTGTTTATTTCTGAGCCAATTTAAACAGAAGATTTTCTCCTTTTGTGCACATTCTAATTCAATAGCAATGAGTATTACTGTGATGTCTTTTTATTTTTATTTTTTGCCAAATGCTATCCTGGTGTAATTGCTTGTTCTAGCTTGTTCCTGCTCCGATTAGTTAAACTGCCTGTGTTACCACTTATGAGCAATGTGACCTTGAGCCTGACAGTCAGACCTTAGCTCCAGGATCCTCATCTCCACACACCTCATAGTGAGGGTAGTGGTAGCACTTGACAAGTGACTAGCAAGATTCAAAATATGATGGTTGATATTGTCACAATTAGTATTAATTCCTTAGTATTGATTTGGAAGTTTACCTCAGGTGGACTGTGTCTATAATTGAGTTAACTTCATTAATAAAAGGAATCATATTTCTTCTTGACCTTGGAGATAGTCAACATTTCAGACGAAAGGTATTGATGTAGGAGGGGGATCATCTGAGGTCATCCTGGCTGCTGGTTCCATTTCCTTGGTCCTACCTTTCCTGCTCCACTCTCTCTCTCTCTCTTTTTTTTTTTAACCCAAAACATATATTGGTACTATGTATACATAATGTTCTCCTGCCTCACTCTCACCAAAAACTAAAAAAAAAAATCTGTCAGGGAAACTGTCTACAGAGGTCATTTAGAAATAGAGTGCCATGTACAATATCACAAAGCAGGTACTATTTAAATTCTGGCTCGGCCAGTGTTAGTGTTGTGGTGTTATTTTAGCATTTCCGGCAGGCCCAGGAGTGCAAATAGTTGTAATTAAAGGCTTCCAGTAACAGCCCTGTCAAGTCCTTGTGTGTATCACATTTGGCACATGTTTCAAAGCGGAGAGCGATATTAAATAGACCATCTGTTGGTTTTCATTAGGTTTCCACTCATCAACAGCACTATTAAATATAACTCAGCCCATTTTAAAAAATCCCTGACATCTGTGCCTTCAATTGAAATGTTGATCAATATTAATAACAATGCTACTTCACCTGAATTTATTATTAATGAAAAGTTAAATACAACATAAATATGAATGTTTGCCCTACAACACTTTTAATACTCCTTATTCAAACAAAGCCAGAAAAAGCACCCTGTCCTGTGAGCAGAGATGATGAAAACACCTGGCTGTGGAGGTTCGGAGGACCCTGTGGGCGGCCAGCAATCTGCAGCCACTGGACACACACATTTCTCCCCAGCAAGCCCTTCCTCTCCTCCGGACCAGTCAGGCATGACCTCCTCTTGGAAGTCTTCCTCGTCTCATCAGTATTGACTTGTTCTCTCCTTTCTCCTCTGCAGTCTTTGTACAGTATATACCCCTCCTTCGATCAAATTTCATATTCTTTCATGTTTTTCTTCCCAGGATGAGTGGAATCATGCTGTAGAGTTCAACATCAAACCCCTCCCATAGCAGAGAGTTGGTTGATATTAAACAAAGAATGAATAGAGAAAAGAATGAATGAAATGGAAATCTACCAGAACGAGAGAAAACTTAGCTGAATTCGATGTTTGGTGTATACCTGTATAGCTAAAAAGATTGGTAGAGTGAGTCCTGATATTAACTCTTAGCTGAAGAGTCTATCTTTTTTCCTTGTCTCTGTTTTTTCCCCCTTACTCTATAACCTGGTTCCACATGCAGACTTTGCTATTGTTAGTTGTCCCTCTCTGGGAGGTCAAAGACATTTTCGTTCAGTAGAGGGGAAAGGAGGATTTGTACATCTGTATTTTCTCAGTCTGCTTCGGTTCCTCCAAATTTACCAAGCTAACAATATCTACTGTGTATATATTATCTGTAATTTAAATAGATGTTCCTCATGAGGGAAAATATTAAAAAAAACATTGTTGTTACTTAACAGAATGATATATGATAAATGTTAGAAGAGTGGTGATTGATAAATGCACAATAAAATGGCAATCGCTGTAGTATCATCATTATTAGTTTTGTTATTACCTACAGTATACACAAAATTTGGTAAAGGAGCACTGTGTAAGTGCAATCTAAAGCCTAAGGAATTTGCAACTGATATGGAGCATTTAAAAGTTAGATTATTGAAAGTCTGGTTTATACGGAGCATATCTTGTGGTACAGGCTAAATCAGGATGTGTATGGTTAAATGATAACCATTTCAGTGGAGGGCAGGACATCTTCTAACTGGCAGTCAGGGAGGACTCCATAAATTTATTATATACTCTGATCTGCTGCAAATCCTGTAGAAAATGGCAGAAGGGAAAACACATAAGTTCCTAAGTAAGGTTCAGATTGTTTTATATGGCAGACAGTAAGTGCTTTGTAGGGAAGGTGGAAATAAGGATGCAAGGGAAGGCAAGGCCTGACAAAGTGGCTTCAGAAGAGCTTCTGGCCTGATTAAAGTGGAGGCTCAACTACAATAGGTCACAGGCCACTCAAAAACTGAGGACGAAGGCTAGTGCCAGGGACCCCCACAGTGAGGTTCTCTGAGGAAAGTAAAAGCCATATCGCAGTGTCACTGATTTGGTAACAGCTGTTAGCTGCAAAACAGAACAGCTTTTAATCTCCTTTTTTATTTGGGGCTCAAGTGTTGATTTTCCATTTTCGTGATATCTCGAGCAGAGCCCATCCGCTTTGGATGAGTTTTGTGGCAAGATTTAAAAAGAGTTCCTTGTCATGCTAATAAGGCAACCAGACGCCCCTACAGGCAACATGAAATTCTCTGCAGATAACCCAGCACTGACCAAAGGTGTCACCTAAATATTTGTGCGAAATTTGTGCAATTGAGTACACAATCGCACATAACCTTACCGTTTCATAAGAGGGAGTACATTACTTGCTATCTAATAACCCTTCTTCTTCCTTGAGGGAGGTATCGATTTAAAGACAAAGCTATTGACGGAACATAAAAGTCATTTTCATGGCACTTTTATGGTGTTTGCAGCTATGTTGGTTTGGTTGTGTTCTGGTAAGACCAGAGTTAGATTAATTTTGATTACACATATTTCAAACTTAGAACAACAAAATCATACCTTGATTTAGCTTTGTATTAATTATTCAGGTAATTGGGATCATAAGATTTCTTGGAATTTACTGATGGATTTTCCCTGGGTGACCGTTAAAGCTCAGCCTTCCTCTGCACATGGAAAGGGATTTCCTGGGATCTTAAACAGACCAAGTCGCTCTACCAGGCTGGTTTGTGTAGGGTATCTGTGGATTGGGCCTCCTCGATGGTCTCTTTTTTGAGGGTTTCAAGAGCCAAAAAGGAACAACTAGCTTGATGTAACCTGTTCACAGCCCAGGCCTCCGAGTAAGAATCCTACATTCTTTAAGAAACAATAAGGCTATTTTTTTTTTTTTTTTGGTACTGGAGATTGAACTCAGGGTCTTCCCAGTGAGTTAATCCAGCCTTTTTTTAATTTTAATTTTTGTTTTATTTTGTGCTCTTAAATCAGTGGTTCCTAAGCAGGTACACATATGTGCCTCCATGGGAGAGTATTTCATAATGCAGATTTCAGGGTTCTGGCTCCCCGTGTTGATTCTGCAAGTCTGGGTTTAGAGTGAATGCAATCTATTACTCTGCTGAAAGGGTTCCACTGGCAAGACTTATGTAGACTTCTGGTTGGTAATGACTCCAAAGCCGCTTCTCAGGCAAGAACGGAATGTGGATAGTGCTTTCCATGAGGAGGGGAGTCAGGGCTCATGAGCTTGTGAGAGCTGGAGGTGTGGGCACTAGTTGCTGCTCGTGGCCATCCGTGGTGTGTCTTGACCCCACTCACCCCAAAACACCCAAGTCCTTGAAGTGTCCCTCAGAGGGAAGAAGAGAATCAGAATCTTCTGAATGTCCCAGAAATGCCCGGAGAAGCAGAGGCAATCCGCACTCTGACTTGGAGGAGAGTCTTTGGTTCTGAGATCCAGTAGAATGGGCTTGGGAGGGCTGGCGTTCTGAGTATCTGACCCATGGTCAGCGTGGGCCACTGTGTCTAATCATTCCTTAGGCCAGTTCCTTGGGAAGCATCTGCTGCTAAGCTATTTCTACTGGAGTCAAGGATCAGTCAGTATTGAAAGACATCAAACCAATATAAACTTCAATTCAAGCTTTCACGTTCATTTTTTCAATGAAAAAATTTTAAAATCGTGAATCGTTGGTGTTTGTAAGATAATCACTTATAGATACAGACAGCATATATACCGGATATTCAGTGTTCATACACTTTATCCAGTAATTGCAACTATAGGTTTCTATCCTAGGGGATAGTCAGAAATATAAATAATTGGGTATTAAGATACTAAAGTCTTACTCATAAATATGGAAGAATGAAAACAACCAGTGTGTCCTAAACAGTTTAATGAATTATGGAGAACTACATGAGAAAATACTATACCAAACAACCACCAAAAATGCTTATGATACTTATGAGAAGTTGCACTTGATATAATGCTAAATGGAGGGGGAAAAGTAAAGTCTAAAAAAATGCTCTGAACTATGACACGTGTACATACACGCAAGAATCAATATGAAAGAAATATGCTAAACTATTAACAGTCCGATGGTCTTCTGCAAATATGGCCTCCTTCTACTCTGTCTAGACTAAATTCTCTACATTGTCTTTATTTTCTTCTATAGAATCCTGTTCATTTATAAAAAAGGAAAAGTACCTATTTACTTGCTTATAAAATATATATCTGATTTTCAAGAAATTGTAAGATCTGTTAAGATGAAGAACATTTCCTTTTTGTTCTAAGACAAAACTACTAATCTAGTTTTGCAGATCATAACTGGTTTTGAAGTTCTAGGCTGGGGCAGCAGAACAGATAAAGAATGATTCAGAATGTGCTTCCTTATTACAAGCCAAAAGAAACCAAAATGCAAAGCTTTTATGTGATATTTATAACCAGAGAAAAGAAAGTGACATAAAGAAACAGTCTGATTGGCTGTAGTTGCCATCTGCCTTCTGTGGGCGTGCTTGGCACCTGTTAGCTCCTGGTTGGATGGAGGTTCAGACACCATAATTGTCTGAGACTCAGCTGCTTGGTTATTGGTTATACCCTTAAGATTTAAGAGTTTATATTCTTAAACTTGCTTATAGTTTGTTTATACCTTAAGCTAGATTGCAGTATACTGTGTATGGTGGCTGCCCTGAGCCAAGCAAGAGAATAGTTACGGAAGATAAGGCAGGTATAGTTTGATTTGGGATGGTATTTTTTTGTTTTTGCTTTTGGGCATTTTTGATCTCTAGTTTTCAAGGCTAATTATTTTGTGGCTAGGTCTTATTTTTGGGAAAAGTGGGTACAATTTAACTAGTAAGTTTTGGCTAAAGAAATGACCATTTTGGTGAAGCAGGGAAGCAACCATATTGGGAAGCCTATTTATCCCAATGGTCTCAGACATGACTAGATCCTACCAAGGGTGGTCAAAAAGCCCTGAGAGGTCTGACCAATAGAAGAAATAGTATAGGCCCTAGCACATATTGTTTTCTTATCTTGGATAGAGGGCTAACCCTGTCTGTAAATGTTTGTGAGACAAGAAATAGTATAGGCCCTAGCACATATTGTTTTCTTATCTTGGATAGAGGGCTAACCCTGTCTGTAAATGTTTGTGAGAGAAATTGTGGTCTGGAGAAAAAGACAGAGACAGAGACAAAGAGAGATCCTAATGTTAGAAGTGCAATATTTTATCCTAAAACTATACTATAATAAGTACATTCTTAGTTGTTTCCACATTCCCAAAGTACCCAGTCTTACTAACATGGTTGTTTACTTTTCTCAAACCTGTTTAAATTTTCCTTTTCCAGAAAAGATGCCAGTTCAGCTTTATATGACTCAACCCCATAAGAACCTTCTGATTTCTTCCTAGAAGCCAAGCACAAGGGAACCACTTTGCATTCTCTTTGTTTTGGTCCCCAATTTGTGTTTTTTTTTTTTTTTTAAATAGAAATGTGAAGACAAAAATTAGTGTTCATTGCCCCAGCTTAGCTCTTTCCCTTCTTTTTCTTCCTCTCTCCCTTCTACCTTTCCCTTTTTCTTTTCAGCTATTAGGTTATAGCAAAGATTTAGGTGGGAGCAGATGAGTAAAACAGATGGGATGCATTAACCTTGAAGCTGCCTTTGCCTCTGAATTAGCATCAAGTCTGGGTGTGAATGACTGTTGATTCTTGTGCTAAAAGAGGCTGTGATTTCTTGAAAATTAGAGGGATGTTATAAGTATCTGAAACCCATAGGGGGCCCATTAATTACATTTCTGGGACAAATATTTCATGGAGTAAAATAGACACATACAGTAATATTGATTTGAAGTACACACTGGCACACCAGTGTTGATGCTTAATATCTGTTCTACTTCTTTAATGAAAATAGCTTAGGTGTTAATTATGCTGGACTATGGAGATAACTCATCAATTCCCTGATAGAAGCCAAGGCAGATTTCCTGCCAGAGGGGAAAGAATTTACTTTTATCTATTTTAGAAACTTCTGTGATTTGGGTATGGATTGAGTGATTGAAGACATGGTCCTCAGGGTGGAAGTATTGAGTGCTGGTGGAAACTAAGAGATGGAGCCTACGGGAGGTCATTAGGGGCCCTGCACTCGCAAAGGAATTAAGTCAGTTCTCAAGAAAGGTTGTTATAAGAGGACCAAGTTCTTGTGCTGCCGGGTTGCAGGTGGGATGCTTCTTTCCCAAACACTCCTCCATTCACCATGGTGCCCTTTCCAGGGCCTGCACTGTGCTATTTTGACTCAGAGCCTCCAAAACTGTGGGCTGCACAAACTTCTTTACTTTATGAAGTTATTCTGTGTCAGCCATTGTGTCACAGTGTTGAAAAGCTGACTATTACAAAAAATGTTCACATTCTTCAAGGCTTTATCTTCTGTTCCCAAGATGTCTTTGCAATACTTCATCTCTTATAATTCTTTTATATCTCATTTAGTTTGTGCAATAATTTCTTAATAGGCTTCCTTCTTTCCAATTGTTTTGCTTGCCAGGAATAGTCCTGGTTTATACCTCTGGTCCTGGCATCATTAATAAAATTGGTCCTATTTGTGCTCAGATGTGTCTTAATTTGGATAATAATCATGTGGTCACCCTGCCTGATTTGAACCATACTGCCCCTTCTATTCTCACCATCGCCTGCATTTCCTCTTGCTTACTGCATTTTCTTTGGTTTCCTTGGCGCCTCCTATGCTGCCTGAGTCTTGAGTATGTGTTCTTTCGACCTGGCATGTTTTCTTCTTCAAGCTTCCTAATAGCTCCTCCCCCCTCTCCTCCTTCTCTTCCCCTCCAGAAATTGCTTTGAAACTTTTCCAGATTTTCTTATCTCATCCAGTGTCAATGTCCAAAAAGGTATGAACATTTATCACAGCTATATTGCTATTATTATTGGCATGGTTATCTCATAGATGTTGACTCCTCTATCAGATTCTATCAACCTCGTAATATAGATGAGGTAAAAATATTTTAGAGAGATTTAAAATTGGGCCTGTAGTATCTGAGCTGGTGTCTGGATTCTAGTTCTGTCCAACTCCAACACTCACAGAGAGAAGAACTCTGTGGCTATTGGGGTGGATTTGTTGAGTCCTTTCTTTTTTACAGGATCATATTTGACTGGTAGATAAGGATGATATTCAGGCTATGGCCCAAAATTCATTGAAAAAGGTATCTAGAGAAATTACAAATTAAAAAGGATTATTTTAGATTAATGGATAGGTTTTAAGTTGTATTTTTCCTCTTTGAAGTATCTTGTGGGTGATTTTCTCCTAGAAAAACATCCATTAAGAATAAAAATATGGATCATCTTTATTGCATCACTGGATTGTTGCAAGGGACCTTAGAGCTTTTTCAAATAAACTTTTACTCAGTAGAAGAGAACAAAATATACCAAGAGAGGTTAAGAAAATCACTCAAAGTCACACAAGTGCTACCAAGATCTCCTGTGGAATGGAGCTACGGTTGTCCTGGATCCTGATAAGGAAATTATACATACCATTTCCTTGACCATATCAAGCAGCAATGCAAGAGAATGTAACTCTCCGAAAGTTCCAGACACAGTTACTACTGATAATGCTGCCCATTTAGGTCAGTATGGTCTACTCACTTACTCACAAAGGCCGTGAGTCATAGGAAGCTGTGAAGAGATCAACTGAGGCAGCATACAACACGCAATTTGAAACAACATTATTTTCAACTATCTCATGTGCTATGTTTATGTCACCAGCTTGTTATGTATGGATTAACATGTGTCATGGGTTGAATGTTGTTCTCCTCAAATTCGTATGTTGGAACCCTGACTCTCAATGTTTTGGTCCCTTAGATGAGGTCATGAGAGCAGGGGCCCCATGGTGATGTTAGTGCCCTCAAAGGAAGAGGAAGAGACAGCAGAGGTTCTTTTCTCCACCATCTGGTGGCACAGCAAGAAGGAGCCTTCTCTATACCTGGAAGACAGTCCCCACTAGAGCCGAGTCATACTGCTATTGTGATTTTAGACATCTCTCAGATTCCGCTGTAAGTTGGAGAAATAAATGTCTGCTACTTAAGCCACTCAGACTCTGGTGTTTTGTCATAACAATTTGAGCTGACTAGATCAATATGTTTACAAAATGCACTTTGGAAATTATTCCAGCATTAAGCATTAACAAATTGCTACGATCTCTCAAAGAAGATGGCAGAAATTTAGAAATCTTGTTGATGAAGGAGGAGGCCTCAATGGATAAAGAAGCAGGTAGCAAGAAGCTTACTTTTTTACAAGGACAACACAGTGGTGGCCGGGCAATTAAAAACTCTCTCAGCACATAGGAAATTGTTAATCAGAAAGTTCAAAGTTGAGTATTACTTCTTTTTCCTTTATAAACGTTTAGCAGGGAGGGCTTAGACTGAAGTAACTGATTAACAATCATTCTGGCTTGTAATATTTTCTGTTTCTTTTTGGTATTAAAAGCAATTTCTGCTTAGTAGTCTCACATTCAGAGAAAGCTGGAGGTTGACCAACTAGAAAAAGTGACAATTTGGAGTGAAGGGACCATGCACCCCCAATTACCTGGGAAATATCTTTATTCTGCCTTTGTGACATCTAGCGGACACAAATATGCTTAACATTTTTAATGGGTTTTTGAAGAGGTGGTCTCTGGATCGGAGGTGAGAACAGAGATTTGTCCCGATATGCAAAACTTAGTGTGGAAGGAGAATGTGTGGAAATCATATGGGGCTTTAACTACACAGACTCTCTGAGATTAAAGTAGCCACGTGTTCAGCAAACATTGTTACCTTTTCCTTCTGGACTCTGGGTTAGACTGCATTCCCAGCCTCACTTGGAGCTCGAATTCTAAGCAGTGGAATATGGGCAGATACGGGGCATCTCGTTTCTAGGCCTGTTCTGTGAAATTCTTGCATACAACATTCACACTCCATTTTATTGATTGTACAGTGGACCCCGAAATTCATGGAGATTATATTCCTAGTGCACCTGTGAATTTTGGGTCTCCCACAGTTATGTAATTTAATTTAATAAAATAACTGTATCAATAAAACCTTAGAAAGTGCAGGGCATTTTGGCAGCATCTTAGGGATTTTAGGGCTTTAAGATGAACACTAGATATAGCTACAACAACCTATTAAGTGGAAATGCTGGCGCATCTGCTGGAGGTGAATTACAGGGCAGCATCCAGTCAGCAGCAAGGAGAACTGAATACTGCTCTCGGTTTGTCTACTTGCAAACCTCCTGCCAAAAAAGCAGTTGTGGAGGATGTTTGCAGTTCAGTTAGGTTCTAAGGAAAAGTCCACAAATGACTGAGGCTGCGAACTCTGAACCGCGACTTTGAAGGGGTGTACTGTATAACTCGCCCTAATCCACCATTCAAAATCCCACACTTCCTCTCGATTTGTTCATATGGACAGTGAGTGGTACTGGCTAACTCCTTTCGCACTTGGTTCAAATCACTCTTGCTGCCACTACTGGATTCTGCTGTCAGAAGAATAAACTGAGGCAGCACTGTGAGAGACGATTCTCCACGGATCTTTTACATTTCTCTAAGTTTTGTGAGCAGAGGCACTTGTCACTTCTGCTGCAGACTCTCTGTTAAGGATGCAGATAGAGCAAACCAAGACATAGTATCACCTGCGGGGACAGATTTGTTAACTGTCCAGGATGATAAAAGTTCCCTCTAGCTCAAATGTCAAGCAGGGTTGATTGTGGCTCCCTGAAAGATGTCTCAAGTTTGGGGTTCCCCATGTGTGATGCAATCCCAGTGGACATGCAGTACTCGCTTAGATCACTCTGCATTGCCCCCCAGACTTCAGGGAAAAAGGAAAACCGGCACCATCTTAGTCCATTTGGGCTTCTATCACAACTCATTTGGACTAAGTGGCTTTCAAACATACGTTTATTAAACATGTGATTTATTTCATAGTATTTCTAAAGGGCAGGAAGTTCAAGATCACAGTGCTGACAGATTCAGTGTCTGGTAATAGCGTGCTGTCTGGTTCACAGGTGACACCACTTTCGCTGTGTGTCGTATGCGGGAAGAGGGCAAGGGAGCTCTTTGGGGTCTACTAAATAATAGCATCGGTCCCTTCATGAGGGCCCCGCTCCTCAGTTGCATCACTGTGGAGATTAAGATTTCAACCTGTGAATGTTGGGGGACCATAAACAGTCAGACCAGAGCAGATACAGACATCAAACCCACCACCTACTGTGATGTGAGCAACTAAGGCCTTTGTCTCAGTCGTGTCTTCTGCTGGCATCCACAAAACTGCGTCACACTGACTTATTAGCAGTATAAACTCTTAGACTCTTCACAGTTCTTGATAACATTAATTGAGGGCAATTAGAATGTATCTATGCATACTTAAAATCCTTCGATATTGTAATTTCACACATAGAGAGCTAAGCTATAGAAAATGTTGCATAAGTATATCCAAATACATGTACAAAGCTGTAGGTTTCAAGTCTGTGTCTGGTATGAAATTTTAAGGAATCTGACTGTTCATCAATAGAAACATATTTCCATATTCCACACCCATAGTCTGGTCCATATTCTGGTCTACGATCCTTCGATTAAAAACTAGGGCACTCTCTATGTGCTACTGTAAAGCTGTTCACATAATTCATTTTTCATGGCTAAAAAGTAAGTTATCCAATGATAAGAGAATTTTCAATTAATTTTCTTCATCCATTTATTCACTCATCCAACATTTATTGAGCATTCTTTCTCTGCCAGGATAGATGGTGACGTATGCACCACTAACAAGGTCACATTGTAGAGAAGTCAGAAAAAACCAATAAAAACACCAAATACGATCATTATAGGACCATGAGGGAACTATTCAAGGTAATTTGATAGAAATTCATGGACACCACTTTACATGGGGTGGAAGAAAGAACGCATAGTTTTGGAGGGGGGTTCTCAGGAGGTGACATTTATACTGAAACCTCAAGTTTAAGAATAAGCCAGCCAAGGAGCAATGTGAGGGAAACACATTCAAGTCATGGACCGAGGATAGATGAGCATGTATTTTAACATCTGAGGACCAGAAAATGTGCTGTGATGAGCGACACTGGTCAGGAGGCAGGACAGTGTTAGGGCCTGGTTTTCTTACCTCAGAGATCATTCTGACTGCTTCGTGGAAGGTGGACTTTAAGCTTATTCTCTTCTCTCTCTTCCTCTCTCTTTCCGACATATATCTGTATTAGTTATTTTTCTAGAGTCAGTGCTTTGCAAGAGAGCAGACCTAATACAGGACAAGTACAAGTTACAACATCGAAACACACAAGCCAAATGCAGGAAGAGTCCTGAATGTCTATCTATGCACTAGAGACCTGAAAGTTCTGATGAAGTGCTGGGAGTCCATGACACTGTCCCATGTGCATCGTGTCTGCACTAAAAGGCTAAAGAAATCTATATTGGGACCAGGATAAGATGCTCACAGTGCAGATGAAGACCAGAGCTTCCCTGAAGCTGACAGCAGCCAACCTCAACAACAGCAAGGTGCTGAGCTCCCTCTGCGAAGAGAACAGCCAAGTTCCCTTCAGGAGAACCAGCCGCAGCAGAGCTTCTCCTGAGAAACAGCCAGCTGCTATCTTCCACTCCCGTTCTCCTTTATGTTGTGTCAGCAATAAACTTCAGGTGGATTGTCTATGCCCAGAACCACAGCAACTCAATTCAGCTGGGCATTCCTGCTCAAGTTGATCACAATAGTAAGTCCACCACAATATCCATGCACACGTATATACATGTATGCATTTCATGTGAAATTTTCAAATATTAAAGAAGTAGCAGTTCATGGTTTGGGGGAAAGTTGGAGAATATTACTAGTTATTTGTTATAAAGAATTAAGCAAAAGCATTTTGCTCCTTAATAAAATGAGAAAGAACAGAATATCTACCGCCCTGTTTCACGTAAGGCCAAGGTAGAGTTTTCTTCCAAAGATATTTTAAAATTATCAGAGAAATTTTGGATCTATTTACTTAATTTGGCTTTTTTTAATCACCAGAGGTGATATTACCATGCTTAGAAAAATAATAGTGTATGTAGACATGCATACATTAACAAATCTTTCTTGGTTTCTGGAATATGAATGTTAATGTAATGGTATAAGAGGTTAAATGAGAAATATGAAATCCCAGAGAATATAGTCATGCAATTTTATTTTAAAGAAACTAATAAATGGCAAACGGAAATCAAAACAAGGACATAATATGACCAGGTTGAGGAAACGGTAGAGATGTTCTGATAAACTCTGGCAAAGATGGTATTAAGGGAAAGGTCCTTTGCAATTAAGAGGTTTTTAAAGGCTGCAAAGTAGAAATTCAATGTTTTTCTTACTGTAAGTAAACAAAGAAATTCATATCTAGATCTATCTTCTTTTATAAATATACAATTCTATCAACTCATTTTTATGGGCATTTTTCACCAGTCCATCTTTCACTTTGATAACCTAATTATAAAAGGAAATAAAATTCTGAAATGGTACTGGAACCTCATTTAAGTTTCTCCAAGCATCCTACTTTAGAGTACCTGTTCTCTCAAAGGTGCTTGGGTATTGATGGCTATCTTAGAAGTCTCACTAATGCATTGTTGAATTTTACTATCCCAAACAAAGTCATACACATGGCCCTCTCTCTCTAATTGCAATCCAAATTAGTGACTTATCAGAACATGTCATAGTCTTCATTTTAAGCAGTGTGTTAGCAAAACTTGACTCAAAAGAAATCTCAACTACATTATATAAGAATAAACTGGAAAATCAATAAAGCTTGAATGGTACAGCCAGTATATGTTGGGAAACTTTGGCCAATCAAATGCTCAAGTCAGATAATTGCATAGTTTCACGAATTTTGTATTTTCTTATAATATTGTAGAAGGGATTTTTAATAATAACTTGAGAATCCTGGAATTTATTCATGGATTCATTACAAAAACTACAGACCATCTCTTATATACAAAGCACCATGTAGCATGAATAAGATATATTTTTGTTTGTATCTTTTCTAGTGTCTAATTATCTTTGTTTGGTTTTCCATCGAGTTAGATATGCCCTACTTACTTTTTAAAAATTTATAGGTCTTCAAAAAATATCACGAAATTATATTTCCCTCAAAGGCTTGCCTTTGACTTTGACTTGTCTGCTTGGAATTCACGGCGATTGGTGTTGCATTTGAACAGTATACTTTCTGTTGCTTTAGGCTGTGTGATTTATAACAGTATGTTGGAAAGTTTGATTTTTGACATGTTTAACACTGATGAATTAGGTGAAGTATCTCTCAGTCAGGAGCCTCTTCCCAAGCTTTCTTTTGTATTGAGGCCCAAGTTCTCTCTGGTGAGACGAGAGATGCAGGAGCAAGTGAATAAAATATGAGATGAATGCAGAGTGTGTTTCTTGGGCTACATAAAGCTTCTACCCACATCCCCACCGTAGCCAAACCCGCCTGGCTTCTTAGAACACACCTGGCCCACGTTTGTGTGATTTTCCAGGGAAGAAAGAAGAAAACTAAAACTCTTGTATGGTTAAGGATTTCCTTCTTACTTTTCTCCCTGTTGCTCTGAATTGGCCACAATTCAAAAAAGCATGGGCATTTTTGTGGACTTTGTGGGATAACCTGCACACTTCCCTGGGCTTCTCACGACCAAAGTCAGGGATGTTCTTTGAATTCATGTGCCAGAAATACTACTGTTCAATAGAAAGTGTCCCCTGAAGATGCGTGTGTTGAGGACTTGATTCCCATTGCAGCAGTGTTCAGAGGGAGCCCTATAGTTGTGATTAGGTCATGAAGGCCCTAGCGCTATCAGTGAGTTAATCTATTGATAGATTTGTAGTTTACTGGCATTACTGGGAGGTGACAGAAACAGAAGGTGGGTTTTAGTCAAGGAGAATGCACTTTGGGATCATGAATTTAGAACTAGATCTGCTCCCTGGGGTCTTGTGCCCTTGCTATTTCTCTTACTCTCTCTGCTTCCTGGCTGCCGTGAGGGAGCAGCTTACCCCCACTGCGCCCTTCCACCATGACTTTCCACTTCACCACAGCCCAAAAGCAATGGAGCCAGCAGACCTGGACTGAAATCATGAGCCCCAAACAAATATTTCCTCCTGTAATTTGTTATTCTCAGGTATTTAGTCACATTGACTAACAGCTGACTAATGCAGGAACACGCTTATTTTGGGAGTTGCAGGTGGATCTTGCCAGAGGATCTAAAAAGATCCCGTGATTGCATAAAACGTTCCTTCTTTTGTGCTTTCCACTACTGATTACAGAAGGTTAGCGTCCACGAATTAGTCGTTTTCTGAGATACTGATTCTGTCGTTTGTGACCTCCTCGGTGCAGGCAGAAGATGGTGGGGTGGGGGCGGCTAGCCCTTGTCCTACACAGCTCCAGGTGCCCGTGTGTGCTGAGGTTCTCGAGGAGGCAGCTTCAGGGTGATTTCTATGAAGCAATGCGTCTCAAACTTCCAAGTGCCTCGTGATCACTTAGGCTGCCTATTCAGATTTGGATTCATCACCACCAGACATTGTTATTCCGTAAATTCTGGGCTAGCACCCCTAAAACTGCTCTCAGAAGGTTAGTACTAGGCACCCACGGTCAGTATGGTGCGGGCGGTTTTCACTTCACCCTTTGAGTAAGAGCGCACCGGGACACTAAACTCGATGTCAGTCAGCCTGTTGACTTTGTGACCGCGTATCCGAGAAAAGCAACTTAGAGGAGGAGCATTTTATCTTGGCTCACAGCTTCAGAGGCTTCAGTCCATAGGCGGCTGGCTCCATGGAGGAGGTGAGGGAGGCAGAAACATCACGGTGGAAGAACATGGTGGAGGGAAGCCGCTTCGGTGTTGGTAGTTTACAGGAACAGTAAGAAATGCCACCTGCTTAGTATGTGGACACTTAGGGAGCACTTGAGGGAAAAATGCAGCCGCTCTGTGGGTGAGAGTCACATTTCTGGTTCCAGTAACCAATTATTGGGCCGTTCAGAGACAGCGCCCAGGGAATTTTGCAGACTGCACACTATTTTCCAGAGCTTCCATGAGCATGAAGTGGAATAATATGCGAAAGGACTGAACTGTCGTGATCCACAGTGAACGCTCAATGTTGATATTTCTATTATTGTTAATACTTTGTCCATATTCTGTGTCCTATGGGGCCAAGGGCACCAAAAAACCGTGTGCTTTATACTCCTCTGTCCCAGATTGTCTAATTGGTAGTATATAATTGTTGCTGATGCTTTTGTTGTTATTAATCCCATTAATCTAAGTTGATACATTATTGTAAATCCCGTTTTTCTTTTCCTGAGCGAAGTTTAGCCTGAGTGAAAAATTTTGTTTTCTCCTCTGACTCTTAGGTTGAAGCCCATTGTAATTCTAATGATTTGCTTTACAGTTTTCTTCATTCAAATTGTTAGAAGTTTGAGAGGAGTAGCTGAATTGCTAAACTCCTTTTCCAGGGAAAGAAAGGCTGATTTTCACATATCTGGATTACTTAAAATATTATTATTTGAAAGACTTTCTTTGAAATTGTTTTAATATATCATATTTATTTATTCATGTTTGCAACCTTTTGTATGTGAGGCTTTGTAAACTCACATGAAATTATATATAATCTATAACATTATTGTACGTAATTTTAAATGCTGTAAATTTACATTTTAATCACATTATAAATTAATACAAATATATATGCTCTGCAGAGGTGAATGCACTCTATATGTAAGCCCTTGTACTGCTGTCTGATTGAGGGCTGTGTTGGCAGTGGTTTTGTTTATCTGAGAATCTTCCTACTCTTTAGGGGGTCATAGCTGAAGTTATTTAATCATTCTGAAGATTCATATCTCTAAATGGGACTTTGCCAACATTTTACAGGAACCATTAGGACTCTTTTCATTCAATTCTAATGACTGTCTTCCTGGCAAACACCAACTCCTACTCAAAGGAGAAAAGAGGGAAAAGAGAGAATTTCTGGTGTTGGAGAACAGGACATGGATCCACCCCTTTATTTCCCAAGTCGTGGAGAAGTACATTTCTGTGTTTACTCTCTGCACATAGAAGGAGAGAACAGGAAGAACCCGATGCACCTAACTGCCTTTCCAAGTGGACCCATCTCTAACCGCATGCTATCACTAAAATCTAGTCTCAATTCCTCTATCGTTTCATATTCCCTATTCATTGTTCAGCAGTTATTTTCCTAAAACAAGAGTCTAATCAGGATGCCTTCCCTGGATTTCCTTTCTTACAGAATGTAGATTTAAGCTCTGTAGCATTGAATTGATTCCCTCTATCATTTGGCCTTCTAACTCCAATTTCTACTGTTGTGGTCTGAATGTTGGTGTCCCCCAAAATTCATACGTTAGAACTAAATCCCCAGTGTGCTGATACTAAAAGGTGGGGCCTTTTGCAGGTGATTAGGTGAATGAAAGTAGCAAAGTAGCTATGTTATAAAAGAGCTCGAGGCACCTCACTTGTCCCTCTTTGCCCCTTCTACTATGTAAGGACACAGCAGGAGGCGCCATCTTGGATAAACTGAACGGCTCTAACCAGAGACTGAATTTGCTGATGCCAGAGTCCGGCTTCTTCAATTCCAGGATTGTGAGAAATAAATTTCTGTCCTTAGTAAATTACCGATCTAACAGATCATGTAGTAACAACAGGAAGGAATAAGATACCCATGATGCCCTTACATGTTACCTCAATTCCAAGGAACCAAACTGCCCACTTGTTCACACACTTTCACACCTTGCATCTGTGTATAGTGTTCTTTCAAACTATAATAAACCTGATCCCGCTCCCTTCATCCCTTCTAGATTGTTGACTTGGTGCTTTTGAAGTTTCTACAACTTTTCTAAAGTACCAAACTCTCTCTCTGCTCTTCTCCCTTGGACACTGCTGGCATTTCCACTGCAGAGTGGAGAGGCTGAAGCAGGCCATCTGCACATCTGTCGCCTGGTCAGGGACCCGGGCTGCACTGCACAGCTCCACACCCTGCTAGTCCAGCACAGCACTGAGGCCCCGATTGTCCTGTGGCCTCAGAAGTGTCTGCTAACATGACTGGCCCACGATTTCTTCATCTCTAAAGAAAACAGAGTGATGATTACACAAAAATTAAAATAATGAGTGCCAAGTGCTAGGCACATGAACACTGCCAGTTAAAAATTATTAATAGTGACTGCAACAACATAAAGTTAACGTGAATTTTCTTGAGTGTTTATAATGCCATCAGCTTTCTTTTTTTATTTTTATTTTATTTTTACCAAGAACATGTATTGGTACATTGTATACATAATGATCATAATCAACATGGTTATTTTGTACCTGTACATGATACATCTTGGTTTTCCCCCCTCTTCCCCGAATCTTGGCATTCCTAAAGAATCTGAGAAGATTCTTTCTCTCTCTCTATCTCTCTCTCTCACACACACACACACACACACACACACACACACAAAACACAAATTTGTACAATGTCTGCCATATATAGAAACTCAATAAAAGTGTGTTAAATATCCAGAGAGCCACCATCATTTGTGATTTAGACATTTTTATTATCCATAAAGATTCAGAGAGCAGGGAATATGGAAGAATTTAGTACCCACCTGTTACTTTCAACCCCTAGCAATCCCACTCCCCACACCATCTCTCAATAGGACTTTGAGCATCTATAGATTTGAATCAGTGCATACTTATTATACTCAAGATATAATCTTCTACTAAAATTTTTCACATCACTTAAGGTGCTGATTGACATTTATGAGGATATTAATACAAACTTGAATAAATTGGTAATAAACTGCCACTGTGAGACTAAAATTGTGCGTGAAGTTAGAAGCATTTAAAACTTGGCAGCAACTAAGTTGTACTAACTGAAAACTGGAAGGGAAATTATCCTTTTGTCATTTGACATTTTGAAATCCATTGACCTTTATCTTACTTGCAACAGTATTATGGTTTTATTTTATGTGCTTTCTCTCTTCATTTCAGCGGATTTTTCTCCTTCTTGATTTCTAGGAAATGGATACACCTGCCTCTGGTCACGCTGTTGCTCGTTGGTATTCACGTTGCTCAGAGTAAACATTAATTTAAAGTCCCAGGACAAGGCATGAGGCAAGACCCCACAGGTGTTGGTACAACCGCTTCTGAATATTTTCTTTTGGTGCTTTACTACTGAGACAAGGGAAGAAAAGGAAGGGAATTGGGAGTCTATAGGAGGACAGAATGGAGGAAGCACTGAAAGGGATTGAAGAGAGGGAATTTTTGCAGGTGGATCACAGAAAGGATGCTGTGATGTCACGCAAGAACTGTTTAGCATAGTGCCTTGTCTTTTCTGTAAACAAACTGTAAGTGGAGCTCCTGCCTACAAGGAGTAGACACCCACGACTGCCAGGTCCACTTGCGGCTTCCATGGCGGTGTATAGGCCTGCAGCAATGACGGGTCTCAAGCGCTGTGGCCCTCGGAGACATGCTGGTAAACAGTGGGGCCTCCAGGCTCAGAAGGGGGGTGCAGGCTGCTTGGCTGATGCTCTAGGCCCCAGTTATGCCTCCTCCTCACCATTCTGTTCATGCCTGTCCTCACCACACTCTTGGGTAAAAACTTTTGTTTTTTTTGGCATAGCCTGTACATCCATTGACTCAGGATCCGCTTCTCTTCCTATTCTCTGTCTAGAATGATCTTCCTGTCTCGTCAGCCTGGCCAGTGCGTAGCTTCTTACTTTACAATATCTTCCAGGGTTCCATTCAGCAGTCTCTTTCTCTTCCAGACAGCTTGTACCCTCCATCCTGTGTGAATTAGCCAGGACAAGTTAAGGACAAGTTGAGGACAAGTTAAGGTTGCAATCCTGACAACGTACTCAGAATAATGCTTAACACTCAATAAATACTAAGCAATATCATTATGAACATTGATACTAGTTTTATGTGAATTTCTAATGAGGTACAGTCTGACTTTTTTCATGTATAGTGAATATCTGGATTGTCCCAATGCGTTTTTATTATTATACTATAGATGTAAGCCACAATAATAAAATTTTCTATAAGCTAGGCAGTTCTGTGCCTCTCTAATGCTCATCTTTTCCAGCAATGTCTTTTCTTTAAACACATGGTCAAAAATTACAAATGTACAGCTTTTATTTATCTAGAGCCAGGAAATGAGTTGCATTATGGGGCTGCCAGCATCATGGGATAGTAGATGTCAGGGAGAGGGCATTGCACTGAAGCTAATGGTCTTCACTGATAGTAAGAGATGTATGACCCGTGCACTGAGGGAGACCTCCTACAGCAAAATAGGAGCTGTTCATCAGCTGGACCTTTCAGGTAGCATTTAATTTGAGAAGTGGGAGGAATTAAATTATTTTGGGAAGGGCACCAAGAACCCCATTGAAGGTAATAGAATGAAATATTGATTTAATTTAGGGTTGCGTGCAGACCAAGTTATGCTGTATTCTAGAAGCCTGAGCAAGGAGCACAAGGCTTTCCATACCTATTTACTCTTGAAATGCTAAGGCATTAGCTCTCTTTGCCTCCGCTGGAGAATGCCAAGAGCAAGAAGATTATATTTAAAAGAAATGTTTTAAAGGTTACATAGCTAAAATTATGGCAAGTACTGTAGAGAAAAGAACTGCCTTTTCAGAAAAGAGAGCCTGAAAATGTGAAAACTGGTCATGATTTGGGATGAGGAGACTAACACAGCCGAACCTCAAAATCTAATGTAGATACTAGGAGTTTTTACTTGATTTATGGATGCTCAGGTACGAAAGTAAATATTGACTGACTCTATACGTATAATTCTAGGACTGTGTTATAATTAGAAAGAGTCAATTTGAGTTGAAGAAGAGAGGAAATGAATCCAAGTGAATGAAAGAAACAGATTCAGATGATTTCTAACTTACTGAGGAAAGAGAAAGTATATTGCTAGGGCACTTGGTTTGGGTGTAGTTTGCCCCCCACGGCTCGTGCACCGGGATCTGGTCTCCAGGATGGCAGGATTAGAAGGCAATGTGGAACCTTTCATGGGTGGTGCCTAGTGCGAGGCCCTCAGGTCAAATGGAGACGCAATCTTGGAGGAGATTAAAGTTTTCCTCAGAAGAGAAATTGCTGGGTTCTCACAAGAGGGTTACTCTCATAGGAAAGCTAGAGCCTGGCACCACCCAGTCTCTCTCGGCTTCCTGTTTGAAGATCTGATCTCTTCCTCCTACCCATACTCCCAAGGTTGTGGTGCCCGCCTGTCTGCCATGAAGTTGTCACAGAACCAACCAAACCAATGCTGGCTTTGAATCTCCAGAACTGTTGGCTAAATAAATCTCTTTTCTTTATAAAAGTTAGTCTTTATCAGGTATTTCATCATAGCAACAAAAATGAGTTAATCTTGCAGCTACATCCTTCAATGCAAACAGTAAAAACCTGTAAATCCTTAATATTGCTGCCTGTAGATTTGGCACGACAATATCTGTTTCTCAGAGTGTTTGTGATTATGAGGACTAAAGGAGACTTGTGAAGCATTTACTACAGTGCTCAGGAAGCAAGATTGTTTGTTATTCCTACCACATGAGAAAAGGTGGATGAGTGTGCTACCCCATTCCACAGTGCACTGGCACAAAACATCCTTGGTGAAATTAATCTAGTCTTACAGGTCGAGGAAAAAGTTGTGGAGAGAAATACTATTAGTTCTCCAGGGGAGCATTTCACTTAACCATTCCAAAGAAGGCAAGCTCTTGTACGTTGCCTAAACTTTTCCTGCCTTGACCGCTCAAGTTACTCTCTCATGGAATGACACTAGAAGGTGATTATCAACACTATCTTTCTGCGGCTGTATCATTAGAACTTCATCCTTGCACTTGTTTTATACACTATGTTGTATTATAAAAGTATAAACATCACAAGAATTATTGAATTAAAGAATATTCCATTGCTTTTAAAACCTAATGCAAAATACAAGAGGCCAACTAGGAGAAGCAGTAAACATTTCCAGAGTATCAAGAGGGAAGTCTAATATTTGTCTTCTGAGATCTTCCTAAATGAAGCACACAAGCTTCTCTCCAGCACCTCCAGTCTCAGTTCTTCATCCTTTTCTGATTCATAGTCGTTCTTCTTTCTCTTTCAATCTATCTTCAGGGAACAGACACTCCCAGTGGAATCTGCAGGGAACAGTGGGGATCCCAGTGGGAAGAACAAAATAGGTGAGCGTTTAATTTTTCCAAGGGAGGCTCATTCTTAATCCTTCTCTTCCAAGTCTGGGCTTGTAATTAGATGATTTTATGGCACTTGCCACTTTGGAACTCCCTTGAATGACCATGAAAGAGAAGAGGGGCCGGGAGGAAGAGAAGGGCTCTCTAGACCAGAGTCTGTCTGACAGTATCTCAATCTCACCTTTGGATTCTTTGTGCTGGAACGATTTCTCCACCCAGACAAAATGCTTTTACTGAACAGGCCAGAGATGCCTCCTCCCACATGCCACTGTGGTCTTCTGGCAGTCAGAGGGCAGGCCGGAGAAAGCAGAAAACCAATCTTCTTCTAGGAATTTTCCTGGAAGTGGAATTTCCCACCTGCCTCAGGGAATAATTCAAGCAGTCAAAAGTGATTGATACCACAGTTCAATGCTTACAGAAGAAAGGAAGGCACAATTACAGAAGTGACTATTCTACTGGTGCAGAAAAAATTGTGACAAGTTCCTTGGAAATCCCAGACTCTCAGACAACTCACTGCCGGCCTCCCTAAAGTTCGGTTAGTTGCTGGCCTTTCCATCGACAGTAAACAAACCCTTTACATACTTATCAGACCCCATTAAGTTAGTGAGAAACTATAGCCTGCCTAAGTTGTATGGCTCACAAGTAATTCAAGAATATAAAATGTTTATTCAGCAAACATTTACTAAGCTCTGAAGCAATTATGCACAAAACCTTTGGATCAGAATTTCCTCACAGAATTTCCCCTTGTTTTGGGGAGTATTGTCCAGTAGCTCTTACCAAAGTAGATGGTGTGGGTGGGGCTAGTGCTATCTATACTTTCTTTTGCACACTGGAACATTAACTAATCTTTGGCGATGGGCAGAGGGAAAGGAGACTTTGTGACTGTTCAATGCAGAATTTTCAGAATTCTCTTTCTAGTACACAGTCTTTCCTCATTGCACCAGGTAATGTTATGAGAACCCAGTATTTATTACTGATCATTGACTTAAGAAATGTGTTCCTTGCCAAAGTTGCAGAGATAATTTGTAGAATTAGTGAATATTGAGTTCTTAATTCATTCTTCATAAAACAAGGGCTTAGGGCAGGTGGGATTTGGCATTATCAAAGAAGGGGGAGAAGATTCACCTTCAGAAGCTATATGATCGAAGTGCACCTTTGTGGATCCTGAGAAGGCATTTTGTGGAAGTTTGAAGAGTCCTGAGAAGTTTCTTCACTAATCAGTACAGAGCTTCTCATTCAAGATTATGTAGTCTCCAAAAGAAATTGAAATTCTTTTGGGTAGATTTTCTAGCGGACAGAGTTTGTGTAAATATTTTCATTGAAACAAATCTAGAAATTGCAAAAAAAAATAGAAATTGCCAATTAAAATTTTGTAATGATGTGATTGTTTACTTTTTTACTTAAATGATTCATGAATAAACTGACCTAACATTCATTATCATCCTACTTTGTGCTAGGCTTGTACTAGTCACTGAGGATACAAGGATGAGCCAGACCCATACTACGTCTGCCTTACTCTTAAGCCTGTGAAATTCACATCTAAGCGCACCATAACTACTCATGGGAGGTAAAATTTACTGAATTCTGCCTCTTCATTTTCAGAATGACTTTGGTTCATTCATCTATTCCAGTTCATAACCACCAGTCTCAGTCAGGCCTGTGCCAAAATGATTACAATAAGATTTTCCCATTTCACTACATTTCCTTACAATAGACCTGCATATTTCACTATGCTCATGGCTCCTGGATTAATCACTCTGAAGCAATGATTTGTTGACTGTTAAAGTCAGAAAGGTAGGCATAGAAATAAGTAGCATTCATAGAGGTCTGTGGTAAAGAAAATTAGCTAGCATTCATAACCATTGTCACCAGAAGCTATATGATCGAAGTGCAAAAGGGCATGAGTCTAACTCCAGAGAAAATAGCTTGTCACTATGGAGTAGAAATTCCTTCTTTATTAGCAAAGAACGAGTCTTTGAAAAACAACTTTTAAGAGGAGAATATAAATAAGACATATGTTTGTAATTTGATGGAGAAAAAAATTAATCAGTTGTTAACAAAAGAAACATCGTGGTTCACATGTATTTGAGGAATTGTAAAACACGTATTGATCTTACTCAAATACTGTACATACTCTCAGAAACAATTAACCTTTATTTCTATTCTTCTAACTCAAAAAAAAATTGCCAAAATGACTTTTTTGGGGATTCTAGTCGAATCAATATAAGAAACAAACTTTTAAATGTCTGCAGGATAAAATGAAAATCTTCAACTTTAAGAAACAACGAATGCAAATAATTAAGTCATGCATACAAAAAAACCCAAAACGCTTGCATTTCAGAACATGTTAGATGCCTTCTTTTCATTTCCATATGATTGAAAATATGACTGAATAATGATTGTTCTTTACATGTAGACATGTTTAAAAAACCATCTATCATAAGACAGGGAACAATTATAAAAGGGCTCATGTATTTCATATTTTGATCATTAGAAAACAAGCCCTGATTCTTTCTGTTTCTTCTTTCAGTAATCAGTCACATACTTTGGGATTTGCTACTTGCAAACCTCTCACCAAAAAATCAATTTGTGGTTTCCATGAAATTGCGGGAGTTTCCCTGAGCAATTATCAGTTAGGTTCTAAGGAAAAATCCTTTGGACAACTGAGGCTAAGAACCTGAACCATGACTTTGCAGAGGTATACTGAATACAAAACTCCATATTATCTATAATTGAATAGTTAAAAGCTATAAGTGTATTTACAATGTTTATTGGATTTAAGAACCATATACAAAAAAATCACATTTTATACCAATATTCACCATTTGACTATTTTAGGTATCAGTATATCATTTTTTGCTACTTTTAAACATTGCACAAGCTTAAAAATGGATGTCATCACTTTAATATTTTTGCTCTTTTTTCTTATTAGTACATGTTTGCAGTATGTAATGTTTATATTTCTTGTGTGGAGCAGATACATGTACACAACATATCTTAATCTGTCTTCATCCCCTTTCCCTTCCCTTCTTCCCTGCTGTCTTCATCGCTTGATCCCCTTCCCATTTGAGAAAGATCTATCTCTACACTTCCTATTATCTACCTTTTATTTTTCTCTTTGCTTATAATTTGGGTCTCTTATATAAGAGAAACCATGTGACAGTTAAGCTGTGCATCCAATTTATTTCACCTAACATTATGGTCTCAAGTTGCATGCATTTTCCCACAAATGACTCATGTTTATCATTCTTTATGGCAGACTGGTCTTGAATGTGTGTAAGTACTGCATTTTCTTTATCCATTTATCCATTGATGGGCATATTGGCTGCCTCCAAAATTTAGCTGGTATGAATTATGCTGCTGTAAATTTGGGCATGCATGTATCTCTCTAATATGACATTCTTAAGTTTTTCAGGAAGATATCTAGAAAGGGAATAGCTGGGTCACATGAATTTTCTAGTTTCAACTTTTTGAGGATTATCACAGTGATTTCCATTGATTTTTCTTTAAAGAAAGAGATGGTAGTCCTAGACACTCAAGTGTTTTCTATTTCCTAGGAATAAACCTAGTCAAAGATATTCCAGATTTATGAACCAGAAAATGTAAGACATTACTGAGAAAAATGTAAAATGTCTAAATAAATGTTGGGCTGTGCTGTGTTTGTGAATTTCAAGATTGAATAGTTAAAGATGGCAATGCTCCCTAAAATGATTAATTAATTCAAAACCCTAATCAAAATACCAGCAGGTGTTCTTGTGGGAATTACACTAACTCTAAAATTGATATGGGAACATACATAACCAAAAATGACCAAGATTTAATTGTGAAGAATAAAAAGCTACCATTAGATATTTTCTCATTCAAAATCTACAGCAATTGTAGTGTGTACTCTTCTTGAAGGAATAAGGTGAGCAGACGTGGTTAGCAGTATAGAGAATCAAGCACAGACCCACACATACATACACACAGATTTAATGGTGAAGGTGGCAGAAGACTATGGAACAACAGACTTTTAGTGACGAATGCAGGGTCAGTTCAGTATCAATAAGCTTTATAAAAATGAACATTCACTCTTACCTCACCTTTGACATAAATGAATAGACTGCTTATAGATCTTCTTTTAAGAGGTGAAGCGATAGCTGGGTGTGGTGGTGCATGCTTGTAATCCCAGCACTCAGTAGGCTGAGGCTAGAATTTTCAGATAGTGTGACTGACTGGAGAACAACCCACACAAGCACTCTGAAGAAGTAGTTAACAATGTACATTCTCTATGACTAAGCAATTCTACTTCTGAACATATATCCCAGAAAAAGTAGTGTGTATGCTGATCGAAAGACATGTATAGGAATGAGCCCAGAAACCTAACTCACAGTAGTAGTGACTTGGGAGGAAAAAATCAAATGTCCATCGCTAATGGAGGGGGGAAATAAATTATGGCATTTTCAAACAAAGGAATGCTCTACAGCAATTAACAAATTCTAACTCCTTGCAAAACCATGCATGAATCTCCCAAATATTTTCTACAAAATCAGCCAGACAGAAAAGAGCAAATGTCATATGAGTCCATTTACATGTGCCCCCAAATATACAAGACTTCAGAAGACTGGCAAGTGGCTAATTTGCATGGAAAACAGAGGCGGCTAAAGGGTCATCAGGTGCTCTAATGACATGCTTACAACATTCTCGTCCTTATCTAAAAGCTAGTTTCGCAGAGGTTCACTCTGTGTAATTTACTCTGAGCATACACTCAGGGTCTTGTGCTTTTCTCACGTGTGTAGCATTCCAATAGATAATATATATTAAGAGTAGTTCCAGGGTGCCAAATGGGTGACGCTCATTAGGATTCTCTCCAGTCCCTATTGAACACTGTGATTGTGTGGCTTGTTTTCATTTAGATGACCCACAGGTCCAACTATCCTGAGCAAGGCATCTGAAGAATGAGCAAGGACTTCAGATATTCTTTAAATCCAGGTGAAATTCTATTAACCAACCAAAAAGAAGACAAAATCAGAGTACCAGTGCAGACTACTTTCTTTTAAAATTTAGTTGGGCAGTTGGATGACATGAAATGTGTGTCACAGGACTTGCAAAGTAAAGAAAAGGTCTGACTCAGGATGGAAACCACAAGTTCACGCCCTTGTGTTTTATGCAAGGGAGTGATCCTGCATTAAGTAAGATCCCTCAGCTTAGTCTCCTCACCTGAGCTTTTTACATATTATAGGCGCAAAAATAGTAATAATACTAAATAGGACAATAATTACATGAAATTCTTACAGTGCAGTGATATCAGTGAAAACGGCTGAGAAATCATTTTTTAAGAATGAAAGCAAAATAAACTTATGAGATGCAGTGAATGTTTATGCTCAGGGTAAAGTTTGTAGCTGTAAATACCTGTGTTAGAAAATAGAACAATCGCAAATCCAGAATCTAACCTATCCTCTTAGGAAAGAGGGGAGAAGAAAGACCGGCTTAACCCAAAGGGAGTGTACAAGAGGAAATCTTAGAGTGGGAATGAATGCAGACTAGAAAAGCACTAGAATATATCAATGTAACCAAATGTGGATTATTTGAAGGGATGAATGAAACTGAAAACATTTAGCTGGAATGACCAGAAAAACGAGACTTAAAATTCTAAAATCAGGGATGAAGAGGACACTCCTACCAACCTTACAGAAATAAAAGAAAATTATAAGTAAACAATGTATAAAATTATATGCCCACATATTAGATAATGCAAGTGGAATAGACAAGTTCTTTGAAGCAGAAATGATCAAAAGTGACTTAAAATAAAAACAGTCTGTTAGAGCTATACAAGTAAAGAGATTGAATTCCTAATCAAAATACTGCTAATACAGAAAGCCAGGAAACAAACTGCTTCATGGTGAATTTTACCAAACATTGAAAGAAGATTTAGCATCAATTATTTTAACTAGTTTAGAAAGTGGATGAGGAGAAAATACTTCTTAATTCATTCTCAGAAGCTAGTATTTCCCCTGATATCAAAGTTAGACACTATAAGAAATGAAAACTACAGACTAATATCCCATAAAAACATAAATGCAAAATTCCTAAAAATACTAACAAACTACATCTAATAACATTTAAGAAGGACTATACATCATGTGTAAATGGGATTATTCCCAAGAAGGCACCATTTGTTTGACACAGAAAAATCAATCGGTGTAATACATCACACTAATAAAGAACAAAACTACATACATATATGATCACTTCAATCAAAGGAGAAAAAAAAAAAGATTGGCAAAGTCCTCATCAAATGAGGAACACAAAAAAACTTTAGCAACAATGCAAAGGGCATCTCTAAACCCACAGCTGACATCGTATATAAAGATGAAAGCCTGAAAGCTTTCTACACTAAGTCAGGAACAAGATGGTGATGTGCATTCTCAGTGCTTCTGTCCAACACTGTGCTAGATATTCTACCATGACAAGTAGTCAAGATAAGAACGTATTCAGATTTAAAAGGATTAAATAGAGCTATTGCAGATGTCATGATCTTGTAGTAGAAAATTTTGAAGAATACAGAAGCACACACACACACACACACACACACACACACACACACACACACACACACACACAGAGCTACCAGAGATACAAAGCAGGTTCAGTGAGATTGTGGCTACAAGAGCAATATATAAATGTTATCGCAATTCTCTATACTTGCAATGAATCATCTACAAATGAAAATAAGAAAGCAATTTTATTTATAAAAGCATTAAAAATAATTCTTAGGAAGAAATTAAACCAGAGAAGTCTAAGAATTATACATTAACAAGTACAAAACATTGTGAATGAACTTCAAAAAAACTAAATGAATAGAAGACATTGATTAGAAGACTTAATATTAAGATGACAATAATTCCCTAAATGATCTATAGATTCAAGGCATTTTCTATCAAAATTTCAACTGCCTTGTTTGAAGAAACGAGCAAGCAAATTCTAAAATTCTTATGTGCATAATAAGCAAAGGACTTGATTATGCAGAACCATTTGAAAAAGAACAGATTTGGAGAACTTACACTTTTTTTAAATTTTTAACCAAGAACTTACACTTTTGAATTTCAAAACTACTATAGACTCCAGTAATTAAGAGAATATGTTTATTGTCAGACAAATAGATAGATGAGTCAATCTAATATAATTACGAATCCAGAAACTAGTCTTCATATTTATAATCAATTGATTTGCAACAGTGATAAAAAGACTGTTTAACAGGGGAAAGAAAGAATAGCTAAAGCATAAACAGTCTGATTTTCCATCAACTGACGAATAGATAAACAATGTGTTGTATTATATACAATGGAGTATTATTCAGCCATAAAAACAAACAACATGCTGATTCATACTATAACATGGATGAATCTTAAAACCTTTACCCTAAGTGAAAGAAACCGGACGCAAAATGCTATATATGGTGTGATTCTATCTATATGAAATCTCTGCATAACAAATTCATAGAAGCAGAAAGTAGATTATTTGTTGCAAAAGGCTGGACATTGAGAGGAATTGGGAGTGAGCAGCAGTTTTGCTGACTGCTGATAATTAGCTTGAATGAGGAGTAGTTTTACATAAACTACTCAGCTTTATTTATGTTTGGAAGGATGATGCTGGCACCATCTTCCTTGTTGGAGCTAATCATTCACTCAAGGTTTCTTTTTAAAATTGATGGACATATTCTGGAATCAGATAGTAGTGACAGTTACATTATATTGTTATTATGCTGAAAAGCACTAAATGTAAGACTTTAAAATGTTTTATGTAATGTGAATTAAATTTTAGTTAAGGATGACAGAAAAGTATAGTAGTTCTTGTAAGTCTCCGGTGCAGGTCCAAGTGTTTTACGCGCACTAACTCTTTTACTCATAATGACTCTATAAGATTATTACTATATTTCTCCCAACTTTCCTTGTAGGCAGACTTATGCACAAAAAGCACAGCTATGTTGAGAAACTTGCTCCTCATACATTTCATGAATGGCAGTCATGATCTGAAGTGGGCAGAGCTTTCTGGTCCTTTCTATTGACAGTCATGGAAGAGTTCCGTAGGAAGAACCCTGGAAGTACAATCACCCTCCGCTTCAAGGGATTAAGGAAGTGAGACTGGGCCCTGACGACCTTGCCTGGCCTCATATCTTCACTAAGATGTGGCTCTTCCTACACAGCGAGACCAGACTGATCAACTGGCTGGTGTATGGGGATTGTAGAATCGGTTTTACCCAGAATATCTGAATCCTTTCCGTTTTCTTGTACTTCAAGCCTTATTGCATTTATGCTCCTGTCAATTTATTGAATGCTAGAAGATCAATTGCCCTGCTAATTCCTCTGGTACCAGAGCAGGGGAAAGTCTTCAAGTGAAAGTAGTTTTGTAGGGTGCTGATAAGGAGGCTGAACACAGGAAGTAGTTTTATACTAAACTACTTAGTTTTATCTAAATTTGGAAGGTTGGCAGTGGCAGGGTCTTCTCAAATGAGCCAATCGATCACTCCAGTGCAATTTGTCAAAAGGTGCTTTCTTTAATTCTGACTATGTCTGTGGGTTCAACAGTGCAGTGTATGTGTTTGAGGCTGCTAACTGAAAGAAAGGAAACCATGAGGTGTTTAGTTAGAAATGACTGGGGTGTGGAATAAGTTTTAAATTTCTTGAGGATAAGACTACCCAGTAAACTCTGAGGTAAATGAATGTGTAGAAGTTCATTTTAAAAGACAAAGAAAATTAGAAGAGAGCAAAACTTAAATCAATCCTGTCAATAATAAGATTAAGATCTCAGCTGTTGCTCCTGCACCTTGGTGGAGAGGAAGGGAAAACACCACGGCCAAAACCAGATCTGCCTCCACTGTTCTCCGTTTGTCTTCATGTATTAGAGTAGGTTACATAGTGTATCAGTCACTGCTTACTAGAGAAACAGAGTTAATGCAGGATATACAAATATATAAGAATTTACAAAATTGGTTTAAAATGCCTGCCCTCAGAGTCAGGTGTGCAAGAGTGCAAAAGGGCTGGCTGTTTTCACGCTGGAGATCTGAAAGATCCAGTCAAAGACCTGGCACTCACCATAGTGTCCTGTGTGACTCTGTACTAGGAGGCCAAAGGGTCTGTGATGGAAGGCTGAAGGGTCTGTGCTACAAGAGCTCCACTGCGCTGGAGGCCCGGAGATGATGTCCAAGGTGAAGGTGAAGACTGGCACTCCTCTGAAGAAACAGAAGCGAGCTTTCTTTCTTTCTCTTTTATTCCATTCAGGCGACAAGCCTATTGGTTGCTGCCACTCATACCCAGGGCGGGTCTTCAATTTTCAGTAAATCCCTTCAGCCACACCCACGATTTTGCGGATCCAATTTAGCGGGCATTTCTTACTCAAGTTGACACAGTCAGTTAACTATTCCAGTAAATTCAGATTTCTACTTTCAGTTTTTATAAAATGGCAATGTAAATTTCTCATAGTTCTTGTGGTGATTTACTAAGATAATGGAAAATATTGAATGTAACACATCAACAGTCACTATGAATACAGTGTCCTCTTCCCTTCTCTTGTGTGTCCATGACTTTGTGAAATGTGCACTTGTTTCCTTGGCTGTATTCCATCTTTCCCACCTCTTTTGAGCTTCTTGATGTCTACTGTTCCTTTCATGGGGCTTCCAAGACCTCCCCGGATACCTCTCCTACCAGGACCAAATTAGTATGTACTTGAAATGTAGTCTCTTTCATCTCAGTTGCTTTAACCTTCCTTCTGAATCAGGATTTTGGGATCCTTTACCATCTGGGGATGGTCTTACATAGGTTTTCTCATTATTCAGGTATAGCGGTGAGGCTAACCAATCAGGAGATGACTGTCACTAAACAGAGAGTTTGTTATTCATATTTCTCCAAAAGTGGAAGCCTTGTATGTCACTTGGACAGCACCAGGTCACTCGGGGAGCTGAGAGGGTAGGTGAAGGGGAACAGCGGGTGAGAGCCGTTCCTCTGGTTCCTGTGGAGCAGACAGAGTGAGGCACAGTCAACTGGCTCAGGATTGGTCAATGTGAATAACTTCAGTAGGGCCTGAGTTTTAGCGTCTGTCTCTAGTTGTTTGGTACTTGGCCTGGGGATGCTTAAGGTGGAGGGGAAGTGGCCCAGAGTGTGAAAGCCCAGTAAAAGAGGTGATCAGCACAGTGTCAGTATACCCACGTGAGCTGTTCATTATTTCTAAGAACTGGCTGGGCCTACGAGGGCAAGTCTGTCCAGGGTCAGTGAGTCATCACCTACAGAAGATCATAGCATCGAACACAGAACACAGAAAACATGCCACATCCTATGATGAAATCAACGTGGGATGAGGATTCCGAATCCCAATTCTAGTTTTAACCAATAGGAGATGCATGAGCTTGGACAAGTCGCTCTATTTATCTAAACCTATTTCCCAGGTAAAACAGACCCACTACACGGGGTAGTTATGGGGATTAAATTGTGTGACATATGTAGGCTCCTGAACTGAGTTCCAGTATAAATGACAGGGACAATGGATGGAAAAAAATGTCCCTTGTGTTTCAGGTGCTCCTCTAGGTGCTCTTGATGAGGAACAAAACAAGCACGATTAAGAAGAATATTACATTTATTTAGGGCTAATTAGGGTTATGATGCAGGCAACACAAATTCAAGTACCCGTGAAAATGTGCTATGTGGCTGTATAGCATCGTGCCCGTATCTGTAGACTTAGACTGCAAGGCGGTGGCTTTGGGAACTGTTTCACACATTTGTCAGGAGTGATGATTGCTGTTAGCAAAACTTAAATGGTCAGGTAAGAAAGAGATTGGGCAGGGTCTCAGTCTGGGCATTTTAGGGAAAGCAGTCTGTTGTATAAAGGGTTAGTTACCACATTAGCAATAACATTCTGGGAGGGTGAAGCCTGACTCAGTGTACATCTAGGTGTGTAAGCTCACGCAGCCCGTTGTAAACTTCAGTTTGCATATCGATGTGTTTGAAACCTGATCTAACAATGCACCCCTGAACCAATGTTACTCATTCTGGTTTTCCTCCCTTGACAGTACTGAGGTTATAGCAGGGAAGAATTCAGACAAAAGTCCTGCCCTGATGCAGCTCACATTCAGGAAATGGTGTAATCCATCATACAAGAAAAAATAAAATGTGCAGTATGTCAGATGACATGCTATGAGAACATGAAGCCAGGGAGGGTTGGGGTTGGGAGACGCAACTGTTCCAGGGTTTGTAGGGGAGACATCATAGTCAGAGTGACAGTATACTTAAGGACTGGGGTAGGAAGGACTGTGGCTGGAATGTCTCAGTACTACAAAGGAGAACTTAGGGCTTGGCTAAGGTGGAAAGTGGAAGTGGAGAGTGCAATGGAAAGCAGAAAAGGATAAAGTAGGGAATTGATGGGGGCGTTTCCTAAAGGGCAGTACAGGCCAGAGTGAAGCAGTTGACCTTTAGGAGAAGTGAGATTGGAAGCTAATGAAGGACTTGCCCTGAGAAGGGGTGCGGCCTGACTTAGATGCAATTGAATTACTTGGATTGCTATGCTACAGATGAGGGGTGGTGAACCTGTGGCACTCTGGCACTCATGCTGCAGCAGGCTGTATCATTGAAAGCTCTAAAAGGTTTGCCATCACTGTTGCTTTTATTCTCAATGTTATATGTTGAGAATGAATAGATGGGGTTCTGGATCAGAGGGTGGTGACAAGGTATGGATGCAAGCTGAATTTTTGGAGGTATAGATGACAGGATTTACTATTAGATCAGATGTGAAAGTATTAGAGGACAAAGAAGTTAACAAAGACTCCAAGAGTTTTGATTGTTACAACAAAGGATGGAGTTGCCATTAACAGAGAATGGAAAGGTGGAGGGACAATGTCATTTGAATATGGGGTAGGGTAGTAGAAGAGAAGAAGGTTTAGATAAATTGAATTGGAAATGCCACATAGATATCTAAATGGAGATGCCAAGAAGGTACTTGGGTGTATACATTTGGGGTACAAGAAGGAGCTTTAGATTGGAAGCATGAATTTTGGAGTCATTTGTATATAGATTATATTTGATGTCTGGAGACCTGATGAAATAATAAAGGAGGTGAATTTAGAAAAAGTAAAAGAATATATTTTGAGAATTCTCTAGGCACACTTCTCAGCCCTGACCAAGTAAATCTACCTAATCCTCATTTTTCTAGCACTATTATCCCATTCACTGTACTCTGTTTCATTCATATCAGCATCTTTAAATATAATATTTTACATACTTGTTTATGTTCATTGTCTGCCCCCTTAGTGATCCCCTTTCTGGTCTCTCCTGAATTTAAAATCTTTAAGGCCAGGGCTTATTGTATATTTTGTTTGGTAATCTACATCAAACAACTAAAATAATGTCTGACATCAGGTACTAAATAAATATTTGTTAATACCAAAAGAAATGGGAACTTTTTTTTTTTAAGAAATGGGAATTTTATTCATTTCCTTCTTGAAGGTCTTTTGGCTTTAAAATTTGATTTTTAAAGGTCAACATATTGAGAAAAGCTAAAATTTAACAGCTTTCCTATTAGTTGACAGTCCACAACTTTGATGACAGGTTTGAGCAAGATCTTGAATGGAACCAAAGACATGCTCCTGGTCAGGAGAAAGCAAGAGAGGAAAAAAGTAATAGTCAAGGAGAAGAAAGGTACTGGAGAAAACCTGGTTCTTTCACTGTGTTTTGATTTTTTGTGAATGCTTAGAGGCATGAAAAGGCCAAGCTGTGGTTTATCTTTGGGACCAGTTCTAACTGGGATAGTTTTGTTAAAAATTTCAACACTGATTTAGGGCAGCACAAATTTAGGTAATTATTATGAATAAATATTTTTTTCTGTGTTAGCTCTGTTGTAAGAAGTGTACTAAATATTTTGAAAACAAAAGTGAATAAGATGGCCAGTATTTGGGTGGGATCTAGTGATTTAAATAATGAAGAATGGACACAGACGGGAGGATCATAAGACAAGGGGCTAAGCTCATATGGTACAGTTAGAAAGGTCTGCAAAGCCGATGTGACTCAAGATGACAAGTGAAGGTTGAGGAGCATGATATTGCCCTTCACAGGCCTCTTCTAGACGTTTGTTTTTTGTTCTTGTCTTTGATTTTTGGTCATGTTAATCCTGACACTTCAAAGTCCCCTCTTCCCAGATGACTCAGAAAGCCATAGAGAAGTCTACGAGGTTCAAAAGCCAAAGCTTTGTCGCACCACTCTTTCAAAAACATTTACTGAATGCTAACTAGGTCAGACACTGGGTGCTGGAAATATCTGGGTTGAATAATCCATGGATGCTGCTCCTAAACACCAATGATTTAGATCAGTGAGTCTCAAAGTTTAAGACTTTGTGTGCTTATGTATCACCTGGAGAGCTCGTTAAAACAGGTTGCAGTTCCTGCCTCACCTTGTGGATTCAGTAGGGTTGGAGTGGGACTCAATCCTCTTCTACTTTAGCAAACTTTCAGGTGAAGAGGTGATGCCAGTCTGCAGGCCACTTTGAAAACCACTGATCTGTGGATGAGACAGACAGATGCGTAGATCAGTGACTACAAATCGGTGTGATGAGTAGGTGCAGGAGGAGGCCAAGGTTACGACAGCTCCATTTGAGATTTGGAAATGAAAATCACAGCACACAAAGCTGTCTTTGCTCTACATCCTGGGGCTTCTGTGCTGATGGATAACAGGACTTCTTAGTAATTTGTCTTACAGAGAGGAATTAAACCTGGGGTTTCTGTAATTTCTCTCATCTGAAGAGTTTTCATGCTCACAGTAAATACTCAAAATCTTAGCCATAAACTAAGTACATCTGTATTTTGATTGATTTCACTGAAAGAGAAGAAAATACATTTTCTTCATGATGATTGAAGGCCATTGAAACAGAAAATTAGACGTTTTATAAAATGTCCAGATCACTTAAATTCAAGTAGAGTGTAGAATCAGAAAGGGTGACTAATTTATGTTTTTATAGCCAAAGAAGAGTTGAAAGAAAAAATGTGCAACCAATGCACCTTTCATGGGTCAACACTGTTTGGCGTCAGAGTAGTTAAAAATTTTTTTAGCTACCTTTCTGTATATGAGTTAGCATGATATGATAAGACTAATATCCCCATGAGTGGTGGACCACGACCCGCAGTAGGTTACAGTGTAGTTAGATAAAAGGCTCAAGTCACACCCACTCACTCATGGCAAAAATCTATTTATTCTGTATTGCATAATACAAACTATGTTATATGCTATGAATACTAACAGAAACTACTAAAATCAGAACATAAGAAGGCACTATTTTCATTCCCTTTACGCATATGGGGACACTGAGACATGGAAGAGCTCGGTGATTTCCTCAGCGCCGTGGAGCCAGAGAGCAGCAGACTCGGTATTGAAGGCCAGGAAGTCTGTGCTCCTCACTGCTGTATTAGCCTGCTCTCGGGAAACAGACCTCCTGGGATTGATCAGCATGCTCATCCCTACTCAGAGGTATTTTCTGGCAGTGGGGAAGCACTTATTTGAAGGTAGTTCTTTCGTTTTTGTCTAGTTAGACTCTTGAGAATATTTGCAGTATATTAGTTTTCTATTCTTGTGTAAAAAATTATCCCAAAACTCAGGGACTTAACATAACAAATATAATCTCCCAGTGTCTTTGAGTCTGGAATAAGCACTCAGACTCTAAGCTTTGCACGAGGTTGCAAGAGGGCTGGCTGGGGAGAACCTGCTTGCAAGCTCACCCCAGAGGCTGTGTGAAGGTTTCCCTTCCTCCCGGGCTGCCGGACTGTTGGCCTCACTTACCCTGAAGCTGTTGGCCAGAGGCCTTCCCCCATTTTTTTGCCACGTGGGCCTCTCCAAGGGCAGTTCACAAATGATTGTTGGATTTTATCAAAACTAGCAAATGAGTGAGCACCCCTAGACAAAGCCACTTTTGAGCCCTAATCTCATCAATGTCATCCATGATTTCTGCCATGTTTTATTAATTGGATTCGAGTAGTGCGTCTGACTCACACTTAAAGAGAAGCAGGTGAAGACATGAGTCCTAAGAGGTAAGGTCACCGGTGCTACCATAGGGGCTGCCTTACAATGTGGACTCTCACTTTGTTCAGAGGACTTGGTACCGTTTGCTGGCCAGGAAACAAGGAGCTGTTTTGACAAACTTTCTGGATCCCTGTGAAAACACGTAGGAGAGTAGAAGGGGTGGAGTCCCAGATATTCTTAGCTAAGCGCTCCATGAACTTGGCTGCTGTCTGATATAAACATGTCAGCAGGGATGGGAGATGAGCACAGTGTATCTGAGACACCAAGCCTGCTGCAGTATTCAAAAGTCAGATCTATCAGGGACTTGCTGAGGTTCTGTGAATCCTGCAGAAAAGCCACAGGGTCTGGCCTTTAATAGAGAGGAAAGCGAGCCACAGCTGCCTCAAAAGTAGGAAGGCTTCTCCTCCCCCTCGGGCTGCCTTGCTGACATTCGCCTAATCTCAAGTCACATGCATTTGTTTGTCAGAATTTGCATTTGCGCTTCTAAACATATACCAACTCCTGACAGAATAAAGGAGGCATAGAGTTAAAATGTGATTCTCTATTGAGAGTCTGGTGGGTTTGCTACGATGTCTTAAGAAGGCTTTCTCAGCCTTGACAGCTGGTTCTTCTTACTCTCTGGCCTCAGAAGGGTCTGGACAAGCCTTCAGACTTATCCTACTACATAGAGAGGGAGGGGCACTGCTAAAAACACCTTCCTTGTTTCTAGATATGCTTAGTGAGTGCTCAAGACATTATTTTATTTAATACTTTCAAAAATTATGACCAGAGTTGTAATCTAGGGAATGAAGGGGTTGGATTGGGGGAGATTAAATCACGTGCTCAAGGCCACTTGACCATGTATGTATGGTAAAGGAACTCTTGCTTTTTTTAAAAAAAAAATTATATTGTATTCCTTAAAATTTTATTTTAATGCTATATTTTAGATATGCACAGTGATCACATTCATCACAGGGAATTTGTACCAGGACCTGATATATCTTGCTGCTTCTTTTTTCCCATTCCCCTCCCCTCCCTTCACCCCCTCCTCCCTTCTTATTTTCAAAAGCTTCGTTTCCATTTTCTTTCCTTCTGTTCTTTTTTCTCTTGTCCCTCTGTTTCTCCCCACCCCCCCGGATGTATCCATTTATGAAATGGAGCTAAGGAGCTGATGACTTGTGGTAGTGGTACATGTCTATTCCCCACAGAATAAATAATTGCAAAAGCAATAAACAGATGAGTGAACAAAAAAACAGCACCTCACACCCTTCAGTTGCTACACTCAGTAGTTCATTGCTATGCTCCCATCATCAAGACTACAATCCACTTCAGATATGGAATTTCAACCAAGGGGTCTCTACTTTTAACTTTAAGAAAGTCTAAAACTTTAAAAAAAATTTGTTCCATGACACATCCGTAGTTTTTAAAATATCAAGAGAGATTTTCAATGATTACATTTGGGAAAAGCAAGAAAATTCAAAGTAATTTCCTTCTTTAAATTGTCTTGTTGGTTGGTGAACACGTGTTGCTGGCACAGTGTTGGGACTGATACTCTGGTGATTGTCAGTAAGTGGACTGATGCTTTATTGCATTTGGAGTATGGCACACCCAAGTTCAAATCTTGACTTTGTTCTACTGTGTGGCTTTGGTGAGCTTACTGAAACTCTCTAGGCCTTAGTTTCTTTATCTATAAAATGGAGTTAAAATTACCCACCAGTGTGTGGTACTTGGGAAGTTCAAATATGTGACAAAAGGAAGTTGCTTATTTTCACTGGATAAGGGACAGAGTTTACCTAGATTTTGGCATCAAAGAAAGTTCCCAAACTGCGTTATGATCTTATCCATCTTTACATTTTTAATAGAAAAAGTTGGTCTTGGCGGGAAATGTTAGTAAACTTACTTCTCTCTGAAATTCATTTCCACAAGACAATTATGCCTCAAACAGGGCTGGGCTTGGATGAGGGACCACACTACAGAAGTTTCCAGAATTCCGTAATGGAAGGTAAGGGCCACTGAGTCACAGTCTGATAAACTCTTTGTGGTCCCTTTGAGAACACTGACTTGATTCTCTGATACTGCTGCCCATCACTGTGTGAAGAAAAAATCTCCTTCCTGTTTAAATGAATTTTATCTGTAGTTAAAAGTCTGAGAAGCATTTGAAAACTGTAGACCTACCGACTAAGATGAAGAATGCAAAATTCAATTACATAGTACACCTGAAAGTAAGTGTTCAGAAACTCAGAAACAGAAAGACCCAAATAACATTTAGCACGTGGATTTCACTAGGAGGAAACCAAATGTCCCTCGGGTTTGTTTTTTTTTGGTTTGTTTGTTTGGTTTGTTTGTGTTTTTGTTTTGTAGCAAGTTGAATGGACATTGATGGATTTGTTTTTCTTTCAGATTAAATTGAACTTCTGATGTGAAAGTAGTTTACCAGTTTCTGATCTTGAAAGCTACATTTTTCCCCCTAACTAAATTTCTCTTGTTCAGATGTTTGAGCTCTCAAGCACTTTGAA
Source organism: Hystrix cristata (assembly GCA_004026905.1). Lineage (NCBI taxonomy): Eukaryota > Metazoa > Chordata > Mammalia > Rodentia > Hystricidae > Hystrix > Hystrix cristata. The sequence goes on from PVJO010005212.1 coordinate 92,137, forward strand.
AAGTGGCACATCGGAGTCTGGGAAGATTTAGGAAAAATTATTTATTTAGAAAAATTTGAGAGAAAACAGTCATCGGCAAAATTTATCTTCCCTCTGGTGGAGTGGAGGCTGGCAAGTGGACATTTCACTGGGTTCGAATGTTTTCTCTCAGGCTCGAATGCTCAAATATATGCAAAATAGCTTTTCGGCAATATTTCATAACTTGACAAGATAAATATTATCGGGATGGAATGTGAACATTTGTGCACATTAAGCCTGGCCTTTCAGCTGGAAACAGCACACGGGGTGTTAAGTAGATGGCAACGATGACTGTTAATTAGATAATGTGTTGGGAACTTGAATTTCTCTTAGCTTCTGTGGACATAATTTCTTCTTTAGGGTTATCTGTTTAGGAAAAGATATTTATACAAATTTATAGTTCAAGAACATATTTTAATTTCAGGCATTAAAAGTTTAACATGTGGACATAACAAAGATAGCCATAGATGTATAAAATAAATGCTATTGTTCGGGTATAATTACAGCACCCTAGGTATTACATTTGTAGATTACTCAGTTGCATACATTCTTGCTTATATTCCAAAGTATAACAGGAAACTTATCTACAGTGTGATTTTAGAATAGGGTGTCTCATTTTCTATGCTGTTGACATCTTGGGTTGGATACTTCTTTCCCATGGGTGCTGTCCTGTGCCTTATGGGAAAACCAACATTCCTGCTCTCTACTAGCCAAATGTCAGCAGAAATTCCCCTCTCTACAATGACAATAATAATATAAAAAAAAGCCTCCAGATATTGCCAAATGTTCCCTAGGGGCAAACTGACCAAGATGAAAATTACTGTTTTTGAGGAATATCTACCATACCCCACTTTATTTTTCTTTACTCTTTTGTCAAAATCTATCAGTAATCTCTTCTTCCTCTTCCACCACCAGCGCCATCATCATAAGGCTGTTTGATGACCATGCTTGAAACAGTGGACACTGGTGCTTTATATACAACAAATATTTACCAAGTACAAATTAAAATCTAAGGTATGTGTTCAAGGCTGGTGAGTGAAAAGCTTGAAAAATGGATGGAGCCAGGCAGGATCCGAGAGTACCAAATGACATAGAAAGTGGCAAATATCCACTTTCTCTTCTTTCTCTCTCTGTCACACACACACACACACACACACACACACACACACACACAATTTTAAGTATATAAATACAGTATAGCAGTGGAAAGTCAAGACCATGGCCTTTCAAGGAATTATGGCCTAGTTGAGAAATGATATTTTCTTATGGAGAAAAACAGTGAAAGGCAATTTGTCCCCATGTATCAAAAGAATGACAGGGACTTTGAAAACAAGGTGGAATAGACTGTATTGGACAAAATAGAATGTACTTCATCATTTCAGGTTATTGAAAGTCAAGCCAAAAAGGGAAATGAAATTAGAAAAGTAAAAAAAAGAATACCATGTATGTTTATGGAATATGTTTGACACATTGGGTATATTGGGTTGCTTTGGTGCTGGGGATCAAACTCAGGGCCTTGTGTTTGCCGGGCAAGCACTCTAATCACTGAGCTAAATCCCCAGCCTCAGGTTGGGTATATTTGAAGGAAACAGAAAATACGTGTACAAGAATAAGAGGATGGGCTAGTTTTCTGTTGCTGCTGTTAGAAGTCACCACCAGGTTTGTAAGTTGTAACAGCCCTTGTTTATTATCTCATGGTTTTATAGGCAAGAGGTTTAGGTCATCCAGGCTGGTTCCTCTGCTCTGGGTTTTACAAAGCTGAAGTCAAGATACTGGTTGGCATGGGGTCTTATCAAACGGTCTGGGAGGAAATTGCTTTCAAATTAGCCAAGTTATCAGCAGAATTCAGTTCTTTACAGTTGGAGAACAAAGCTCCTCTTCTCCGTGTTAGCTGTCGGTGAGGGGCTGCTCTCAGCTTCTAGACACTCCTTTCTGGTCCTTGCTTGACAGGACGACACTTGTCAGAGTCAGCAATGATGCATTACATCCTTCTTGTGGTTGGAATCTTTTAGACTTCCCCTTCTTCTGCCTCTCTTCTGCTTCCAGCCAGAGAAAGTTTCCTGCTTTTAAGGGGGTTGTATAATGTGTTGAACCATCCACATCCCTGTACAAAGGCCCATAACTTAATCACACCCTGAAAGGTGACATCTTCCCAGGGTATGAAAATTAGTGAGGGAAATCTTTGGTGGTGGGGTTCATCGTTCTGCCTACCAGAAGAAAGCAAGAATGGACCATGGACAACAGGGTTGTCTCTACGGACTTGAAAATATTGGATTTCCTTTGAAGGACTTTGCACAACCAGCATTTTTAAATCAACATTTTGTTTTGGAATCATTTTGAGCTTACAAAAAAGCTATACAGAAAGTACAGTGTTTCTATATACTCTTCTTCTAATTTTCCCTGTCATCACCTTAGTACTTTTTCTTTTCTTTTCTTTTTTTTTTTTTTAGTACCAGGAATCGAACTCAGGGCCTTGTGCTTCCAAGGCAAGCACACTAAGCGCTGAGCTAAATCCCCAGCCCCAGTTTTCTAAAGTAACATTGATACTACCAACCCAGTCCCAGTCTTTGTTTGGCTTTTTCCAGTTTTTCCATTCATGTCCTTTCACTGTTTCAGGGTCAAACCCAGGGTACTCGTGGGATTTGTCATTTGTCCTGATTTCTTCTATTCTGTGAATTTTTCAGTCTTTACTTGCTTTTTTGGATCTTGGAAGTTTTCAATAGTTCAGGTCAAATGTTCTACAGAATTTGTCCCAATACAAGTGTGCCCCATGGGATTTTGTCACGATTAGACTGGGCTGAAGATCAGTCCTACTACGTGATGGGACTGTGATCTATGGCTGACTTACACCGTACTGGGTTCCTTTGTTCTAAAGTTAATATTTTCCCATTCCCTGCTAAAGAAGGTTTTTCAAGATTTTTTTTTTTTTGACAAGTGGGTAGAAAGGTTTTAAGTAAATGGACTGAGTTTCCTAAGAAATTGTCATAATCTAAGTGTGTGCTTGTATAGATGTGAACTAGAGAGAAAGCTGTGTCAGGGAAGAGAGAAATGAGAAAAATTCAATAGCACCTAGCAATTATCCTTCAGGAGAGGGCAAGAATGATTTCAAAATGCTCAGCCTGCGCATACATGCCAATATCAATGACAACAAGGTCTAGGTGGGAAGTTAAACACAGAAGATAACTTCAGTTTTACTTGGATTGTTTTAGTTTCCAAAGATATTGTTGTTGTTACCTGTAGGATCATCCAGGAAACAACTGAAAACATGGAACCGAATGCCATAGGGAAGGTCAAGGTTGAAGAGAGCCTGTTTGCAACTAAATACCATTAAAATGGAAAAGTTAACTTCAGAGGTCGCCAAACATGTTCATTCCCTAGTCTCGCAATTTATTCAAGGAAGCCAGTTCTCCATGCCAGACATTTCTTTGGCAGTCCTTACCACAGCCTTTCATTACGACTTCAGAATAAAAGCAAACTGAGGTCAAATATCAGATCCCTGCAGGGAGATAACCTGGGTCCTTTGTCTGATGGAATCTCAGCACCTGACAGCTCACTGCTCTTCAGGGAAATCCAGGGCAGCCACTTTCTTAACATTTAAAATTTAGCACTTCAGATGGAGCCAAGTTTCTTGTAGCTGCTCCTCTCTCCTCTCCAGTGATCCAGCAAACTGACTATTTTGCTGGCAGCCCTGACTGAATCCTGGAGTTTTAAGACCCATGAGAGCAGAAGCTATGCATAATATTTCTCTTTGCTATTGCAAAGTACTTGGCATAGAACTGGAAGCACACCATATCATGGGGGTAAAACATGAACTTGAAAATCAGATAGACTTGAGTTCAAAACCTTGCTCTGTCATTTACAGTTAAATAACTGGACTAGTTGTATAATCTTTGGAGCTTCAGATTTGTCCCTTGAAATATTGTGAAAATCATGCCTATCTCCTAGAAAGGTTCTAAACATTTTATGTGGAAATGTATTAAGGCTTTTAACACAGATACTGGACATAGTGCACATTTGGTCTAAGGTTAGTAACAGCCACTTTCTTAGCACTTACTGGGAGCCAAGAATTGCACTAGCTGGTGTTAATTTTACTAATTAATCCTCATAAAACCTAGAGATAGGTGGCCTACTGTCATACTCACTTTAAAAATGAGAAACTGAAGTACAGATTGATAAAATGACTTGCTTTTCTTGTGACCATCAGAAATTGAATTAAAACCGATTATCCAGTTTCTGAATTTTTGCTCTTAAGCACTATGATGTTATTAGACACGTCTCACACAATGGTAATCAATGTTATTATTTCTAGTGAAGCTTTGTTAAGTTACCATGAATGTGGAATAAGTCAAGACTATCTCCTATACCCAATTTTACTTGAAACTCTTGTAGCTGTTTGAGTCAAAAGAAGAAAAATGAAATATATAAATAATTTTAAAATTTATTTTTTAGACGTTGGCTCTTGAGGATAAAACCTCAAGATAATAAATATAAATAGAAAGATGACTGGTTCAGAGAAAAGTTCAAATCTGGATGTTTTCCCGTGTACAAGTTGGACCGGGCATTGTTCTTGGGCGTCCATAAAGCTCCCCACCTCTACCAAACACACAGTTAGATGATGCTGGCCTTTGTCTGAGAGCCTCGCAGAGCTGCTCTCCAGAGTGCCTGCCTGGTCCAGATTGGTGGTGTCAGGATCAAGGCCACACTCAGCTCTCAGTACCATATTTCCTTAAGTCTTCAACAACACTCAGTCACACCAAGTTTGAGTCTCCCTACCCTAAGAGTCTCCCCAAGGCCCCTCCTGCATCTTCTCAGCACCTTCTAGGTCTAAAGATAGTGCTACGTGTTTCCAGTTCTAGTTATGAAAGCATCCCACTTCTGGTACCAAATTGTGTTCTGTGCCTAACCCTGGATACAAAAGCCAGCACAAAACCTAGTTGTGTACAAAAAATTATTTTGTTTTGCTTATGATGTTGTGGGTCAGGAATTGGGAAGGCCCTAGCAGAGGAGTTCTTATTTGGTTCTTCTTGGTGGCTATAGTCAGATTTCATCTAGGAAAATAGTTGTTACAAGGCCTGTTTGGGTTGTACGTTAAAGTTGTGGTATTCATATGGCTAGCAGTTTGTCTGGGTATCAGCCACTTCTGTCAACTGGACTGTTAGGTGTGAGCCCTTTGGCAAAGTCGTCTCTGAGTAGCTGGACTTAGTACAGAGTGGCTGGCTTCCCACAGAATGTTTTCCCAAGGAAGAAGTAGGAAGCTGTGTGGGCTGCTCTGTCCTACGCACAAAGACACATAATATTGCTTCCATCATACTCTGTTTTTGAAGCAGTCATAAATCTGTTGGATCCTAAGAGATGAGACATAACCGTACATATCAAAAGAGGACCTCTTCAAAAATTAGGGCCATCTTTATAATTCCAGATTAAAGAAATTCTCACTTTAGCTTAATTTGTAAAGTTTTTAGTCATTATGAAAAAGTCACATATCAAAATTTGTTGTAAGAATATTACTAACTCTCTAAATAAATAATGTCTTATATAGCAACTTATATTAGAAAATATTGCCATATATAGAAAATATTAATGAGCTGTTTATCCATTCTGAGAGTATAGAAAGAGGATAATTAAATAAATCCAATGAAAGTAAATGGAAAGATATGATAAATATGAAAGTGTATGTATGTCCACTGAATAGAAATGAAAGGAACGCAGAAAATTAACAAATCTGAATTGTTTCTTTGAAAATACAAACAATCCAGTTAGTTTTGATCAAATGAAAATCACACAATGAATGGAAAGAGTCAGGGTTTATGACAAAAAAGAGACTAAAAGATTTGGTGGCATAATATAAAAGGCAATGAATTTCACTATCTAATTATAAGCTCATGTAACACCTCCATTCCTTGGCTTCAAGAACAAGGCATAGGTACTTGCAAACAGGGAGCTTCTTGTGGGAATGCTTCAAAATTCACACCTAAGCTCAAGGCCCCGAGTTCCATCCCCAGTACGCCCCCAACCAAAAAAAATTCACACTGGTGGAGGAATGAAGGCAGCAGGGCTGGGATGAGTGACTCGGCACCGACAAAGGTGCCAGACAGTGCTCCGTGACATATGATGTTAAATTAGTGCTGCGAGTAGTGTGAGATTGGACGACAGCGACGCGAACTTCGCTGACCAGTCATTGCCCAGAGAAGGGGCAAAAATGGGACAACCAGCTTCTTTTTTTTTACCCTTTTTTAGAACCTGAGAACAAGATCTAAAGAGGAACTCAGCTGAAAGGTATTGCCTCTACCAGCAGTCAAAGAATAAGGGCTTTAATCCTGGATCGGTCTTCTGGGCTGTGCCCCATGGCATCCGTCAACTATGAGAAACAGTCCACCAGATTGAGAGCCATATACATGGATCATACATTTAAATATGTCCCACTGTTAGTTACTGGGAGTTCACAGTAATAAAAAAGTCTTGAAGTTGCCCAGAGTTTCAGAATAGTGATATTACCAGAGAAACACAATCTTTCCAAGTAAGGATACATGCATTCTCAACCCAAAGATCCCTATAATTGTACCTACGAAATGAGCGCTGGAAGTGAGAAATCTTAGGGACGTAACTTGTTATCACACTTCTGTCTGGAGGTAAAGGTGCCAGGCAGTAAAAGCAAGACAACCAGACCGGCTGACCGAGAGTCTTATTTCCCCTATTAGAACACAGGGATGTTACTTTTCTTGTGTGGAATTATGAGACATGTGCTATGGATCAAAAGCCTCCCTCTTTTTACATTATTTCCTCGTCTCTGTTTTCTAAATGGTAATACCGACTGAGGTTGTTACTGTATTTTTACGCCATTTTTAATTGGCATCCTTAAACGATGAGATTGATCATTTGCTTCATTCATAGACTGCAGAGTACTGAAAAAAAGATTTCAGTAGCTATAGAGCAAAAATCCCTTTACTTGGAAGTGCAAAGTTTTCATGACATGAGATCAGTATGTAGCATCTGGTACTGACTTTGGGCTAGAACTTCTCAGGAGATGTTGAGCATAATTTTAATTGTACATGGATACTTGTAATTTATTGTGTGGAATCGAGTGCTAGTGCAGAAGCTTATGTGATTTCTGGTCACTAAGAGAAAACTCAAGCTATTTTTAGTGTTTCTTCCAACTATATATCCTCTTCCTTTCAAAATGCTTTTATTCTGTGCCTCCAGATTACCAGTGAATCATGAAATTCTTCTGTATCACATCAGCTCTGAGATGGAAATGTAGCCTCAATCTAGTCAATCATACTAACTGATTTCTGTGTCACGGTTGGCATATGACCTAAGCAGAGGAAATTAATGTTCCGCCCTGTAATTGCTGTTTGAATATTGGATGACAGGTTTCCTTCTCAGCTGAGTTTCCTGAAACTGGTAGGCGATGGATACGGGATTGCAGTTGACATCCCTCCTCCCTGCCTAGAGAAATGATGAGATCAACATAGAAGGCTAAACAACACAGCTGGAAAGAAAGGACAGCTGGGCATTTGGGCATCTAGGGCCAAGTCAGTCCCAGATTCATGCTTCTTGGTTACATAAGCATGAAAGTTTTTCCTTCAATTCAACTTAATTTTATTATTATTTTTTTACTCTTACTTGGTCAAAGGAGTCTGAACTAAAAAGATTATCAGTGGACACTTCACTCCATTGGTGACCTCTGACCAGTTGTCCCTGTCACTCAGTCCTCCTCGATATTTCTCCCAAATTATTGGTCCCTAGTTCCTGAGGTCCTCTCTCCACCTTATCTGCCTTATTCTCTCCCATCGCTAAGACAATCTCCACTCTGGCTTCACGAGAAACATAATCAGGGGCCCTGAGGTGGCTCCTATTTTTGTCACCAACTGACTGTATGCCCGACAGGTACTTCTCTGTGCCTTTATTGCTCCATCTCCAAAATGAGAATGAGATGTGAAATCACTCCTAAGACAGAGCATTCGGCTCTGAAATCCTGTGATTTTATGTAACAAGAGGAAGCAGAGGAAAAAAGTGTGTATTCAGAAGTTGCGTAAACTTTAACACATGCTTGATTCAAATTCAGATGCACTCAGGTGAAATAATTTTTAATTTCCCTTTTTACTGTTGAGTAAGGTCATGATGTTCTGTAATATGTGCATTTTTTTTCTCAGAAAGAAGGAAGGAGACCTTTTTTATATTTAAAAAGAAAGCTGTAAAGGATTCAACAGTGTCCAGTGTTATTGTTGCTTGAATTCCAATTACTGGGGAAGCATTCTGCACATTTTTACTCACCACATTTCAACATGTCATCTCTAAGTGAAACCAATTGCATTAAAGCAATGATGAAACTACAGTCAACCGCCTCTCTTCACTAAAAATGTAACCATAAAAATTTTAAATGCACGTATTCATTTTCTTCCCCTTTCAACCAAGCAAGTGCACCTTGTCAGTATTCAGTGCAAAAGTGATTATCAGGTCTCTGTCTATGAAAACCTTAATGGAAAAATTAGATACACAACACACTCCTGCTAAACTAAACATTTGATTCTATTACTTGCAAAAGCATTTGGTATTCATTTTTGCATCTGCACCAAAAATCATTCTAGCTTTGTTAGTTTTCCTTCTTTTCATCCTTTTCTTCCACTGTGTATGTGTGTGCATGCACACGAGTGTGTGTGAATTAGAGAAAAGAGAAGAAATCTTTTCTCGGATACTGAGGTTAATACCATACCAAATATTTATTTATTTATTTATTTATTTTTATTTTATTTTATTTTATTTTTTTTTGGTGCTGGGGATCGAACTCAGGCATACCAAATATTTAAACTGCAGAATTTCAAATATTTTTAGTATACATTTTCATGTAAATTATATTTTTACTTTTTTGTAAATCATATTTTTAATATAAATTATCTATAAAATTTTATACAAACAGATGGAAAGGGTTTTAATTTATTCATAGCCAAGATTTTTAACTTTCTTCATTTGTTCCAAAT